>CATIWR010115993.1:0-42682 GCA_949677035.1 Omphalea diandra
TGACTTAGTAAAATACCCAATTGAGAGATTGGGGAGTGGACGTAGGGATTGTTTTGCCCGAACCACTATAAAATCTTTGAGTCCTTATTATTCTTTCTTCTTCTCTTCATCTTTATTTTAAATTTTTATACACCAATTCAACCACCCTTCTTGGTGCCTTTGGACAACAAATACCAAGGATAATCTTGGGAAATTTAACTAAAAAATTAATGAGGGTATATTCTTAGGTTAATCTACCTCTAGCAAGGCCTATAGAGTCTTCAACAAAAGTTCTATTGGTTGTTGAAGACTCTATAAATGTTGTTTTTGATGAATCTAGTAAGCTTGATCTTGGGAAAGGTGTTTTTGTTGATGATCTTATAGGTGACTTTGAAAAATTAGAATTGGAGCACACTATAAGAGTGGAAGACAAAAACAAAGATAAAGGTGAATCATCAAGAGCAGATGAGGAACCACAACATCAACAAGAAGCATTGCCAAGTCAAGATCTACCCAAGGATTGGAGATTCTCTAAGCATCACCCCAAAGACTTAATTATTGGTGATACTTCAAAGGGTATGAGTATTTGATATCAACTTAATCTTTTAAATAATAACCTTGCCTTTGTTTCTCAATTTGAGCCAAAATCAATTGATGAGGCTTTTGATGATGAAAGTTGGGTAATTGCTATGCAAGTGAAACTCAACCAATTCGAGAGAAACAATGTATAGGAACTTGTTCCTAGGCCTAAGGAACACCCAATTGTAGGTTGCAAATGGATGTTTAGAAACAAGCTAGATGAGCAAGGATTCATCACTTGGAATAAAGCTAGACTGGTTGCAAAAGATTACAAATAAGAAGAAGGCATAGACTATGATGAAATCTATGCCCCTATTACAAGGTTAAAGGCCATTAGGATTCTTTTGTCTTATGCATGTCATATAAATTTTAAACATTTTCAAATGGATGTCAAAAGTACTTTTCTAAATGGGGTTATTGAGAAGGAAGTTTATGTTAAACAACCTCCTAGTTTTCAATCACATAGTTTTTCAAATTATGTTTTTAAATTGGATAAAGCCTTATATGGGTTGGAACAAGCTCCAAGAGCTTAGAATGAAAGGCTTAGTTCATTTCTTTTGAAAAATGATTTCGAAAAGGGAAACGTGTACACAACTTTATTTGTAAAATGACACAAACATGATACACTAATAGTATATATTTATATCGATGATATCATTTTTGGTGCTACTAATGAGTCTCTCTATGAGAATTTTGCTAAGTGTATGACTAGGGAATTTGAGATGTGCATGATGGGAAAGCTCAAGTTTTTCCTTGGTCTACAAATCAAGCAAACCAGAGAAGGGATCTTCATTAACAAAGCCAAATACACAAAGGACATAATTAAGAAATTTGGCATGGATGGATGCAAAGCAGCAAAAATACCCATGAGTGGTACCATCAAATTGGATAAAGATGAATCACATAAGACAATTGATGAAAAGAGATATCAAAGTATGATTGGTTCTCTACTCTATCTTACTGCTTTTAAACCTGATATTATGTTTAGGGTATGTATGTGTGCTAGATTTCGGTCCCGTCCCAAAGAATCACACTTAAATGTTGTCAAAAGGATTTTTAAATATTTGCATGGCAATATACACCTAGGTATATGGTATCTTAGAGATTTATCTTTTAGTCTCATAGGTTACTCAGATATGGATTATGCTGGTAGTCTATTAGATAGAAAAAGTACTTCTAAAACTTGCTAATTTATAGGAGAATGCTTAGCGTCTTGGTTTAGTAAGAAATAAGTTTCAGTTGCCTTATCCACCTAAGTTGTTGATCACATTACAACAAAATCATTGATTACATTACGGCAAAGTTGTTCATCACATTCCTATCGAATGTGATTACACTAGTGTAATTAATCTCTCTAAGAATCCCATCCAACACTCTATGAACAAACACATAGACATTAGGCATCATTTTCTTAGAGATCATGTCCAAAATGGTGATGTTGTGTTAAAATTTACAGATACAACTTAGCAACTTGCGATATTTTCACTAAACCTCTACATGAAGAAAGATTGAACTTCATTAAGAGAGAATTAGGAATGCTTAATGGAAGCTCCCTAAAGTGAAAAGCTTGATCTTTTATTTGATTGTTATATATTTGGTTGTATGTGATATTTATCCTTAGATGTCTTAAATTTAAATGCTATTGTGCTTTTCTATGTCAAATTGCATAAATTAAGCATCAATATATTAAGTGGATCGCAACTTGAAACGTCAAATTTTGCTCTTTCATGATTATCCTTCTTGCCTTGTAATCCACGGTTGCTATCCTTGACTCATGGTCATGAATTATAGGATCATCTCACCCAGCTGACAACTATCAATTCGTGGTCATGACTTTTGATCTCCACCATGAATTCCATCAAAAATTCAAAATTTTGACTATTGTATGCACTAGTTCTCGAGATTTTTTTGTTCGTTACTCACATTTTTCAGAAATAGTGGTCGCGATTTCTAGTAACTGCCACACATTAATTTGATTTGACTGTCAACCATTTTCAACCCTTCATTAATCACATTCTAGCCATTTCTAGTTGTTTATGCATCCTTTCTATGGCTATGTAATCCCTCTAAACAATGTTTTTCATCACTGCATCCTGCCATAATCATCTATCTTCTCTCTTTCTCTCAAACCTTTTTAAATCTTTCTACTCCTCCAAATGGCTCCCAAGAAAGCTTCAAGAGCTGAAAAGGGCAAGGCAATAGCCCTACCCTCTACACCACCAGCCCTTCATTAAATGAAAGGGATTAATAAAGAGGAGAAGGATCACTATAAAGCTAATGCCTCCAAAATTATCCTTCCAAACAAAATACCCTCTGCCTTTCTTTTAGAATCTTATGGGATTAAAGATGAGATTCATGTGTTTCTCTCTAACTTGGGCTAGAACGAATTCTTCTTTCAGGATGAACCTAGACATAAAGATATCGTGAGATAATTCATGTGTATGATGACTCTTAGTTGCAAAGTTGAATCCTATGCTAAACAATATGGGTTAGTTTTTTGAGCTTTTGGGGATCCTTATTTTATTACTTTTGAGCAATTATCCAACTTCTTCCATCTTCAAGTTAGAGATAACATTCCATTCATTATCTCAGCGCTTGATGTTATTTACTCTGAATTCTGGTTTGAAGTTTCAATCAAGACCAAGCATGATCCAAAAACTTCTTTAGCCAAATACGTCAAAACCCTTCCTTTTTGGTTACTTCACCATATCATCACCTTCTCCATTAATACTAGAGGTGATGGTCATAAAAAAGTATCTCAAAAAGACCTTGCATTTCTTTTTTGTCTTATGAAAAACAAACTTATCCAATCTGGTCGCTATCTTATGGATCAATTGATTTATATGAGCACTAAGCCTAAGAGCCAATTTGTCCTTCCTTCCCACGTCATTGCCATATACAGATTTACTAGGGCTATTAATTAGGAAAATGAAAAATTCCTCACTAAGAAACTCATTCCTTCCTAAAATTTTATTGACCTCACTTATCTAATCAATGTCAAGGCCATTCACCTAGACTTCTATGTCTATGCTTTGGGAGCATTTGGGGCCAAAAAGATGGAAACATCTTAAGCCTCCTTAGGAAAAGGCTTATCATTGAAGAAGGAGCAATACCAACTGACCTTCTCAACCTAAATCTAAGTATAAACTTTCTCTTGCCACCATCAACCATAAGCTGGATAAGGTGATGTAGATGTTGAAGAGGAGATTTCTCCTTATTTCTCACCTCCACAGTTATCTAGTTGACTTGCAAAAGAAGATGGGTGTTCCTTCATGTCATCTTCCCAGTTTCACAGATTATAAGGATATACCAGAGAGGAAGAAAACCAAAAAGTCAAAGATGGAGATGAAGCTGAAGGAGTAGGTGACAATGATGAGCAAGAGGAATTTGGAGATGATGATGATTCTCTAATATTATAGTCTAGGATTTCTTTGTATTTTTCTTCTTTTGCTTTGATGTAAAGTGGTTGATCCCACAGATTGTCAATAAATAAATATTTTTTATTTTCCAATCTTTTATCTTATCTGTTATGTGCTTGAATTTCTTTTTATGATGATTGCAACTCTTATGTCTATTATTATTCTTATGATTATATGAAATAATATGTATTCTAATGCTCACTTTATGCATTTTATTTGCACTTCTCCATTTACCCTCTTTTTGATCTTGCTAAAGGGGGAGAGAATTGTATGGCGAAAATAATTTAGAAGAAATAAACATAATTTGAGGGGGAGCATTGTTTGTCACTCATTCTTAAAATTTTACTTTGATCATTAACTAGGAATTTTTTAAGTATTTATTGAATCATTCATCACTCCAACTTCACAACTCATGCATTTATTTTCCCTTTATATCAATCTAAGTTGTCAAAATAAAAAAGGGGGAGATTGTTGGACTAGTTGGTTTAACCTAAGTCATGAACCTCTTTTGATCTTAACAAAAGAGATTGATCAGTACTAATACTTTCATTTAAGTGTCATGTTTCAGATGGAATTCAAAATCTCCAACCTTGTAAAGATCACTCTAATTCGCAGTGTGTATATTATAATTTGCGATCACGAATGAGTCATACAAATGTTTAAAGCTAGGATAGAGGAATTTACAAGGATATTCATAACTACGACATAGCCGAAAGAAGTGAAGCTTGAGTCACAGAGGAATTCGCAGTGGGTATTGCATCAAAATTCGCAACCGTGACTTCATAGTGACAATGGAGGGAACCAAAGCCACAACCATAATGTACCAAGTGTCCTAAGTAATCATTGAAGATCAAAACTTATGAGGGCGAATATTTAGTAGTGACTGCGACTCAAGGAGTTGTAATTTTCTCACCAAACAGTGGATCTCGCGGTCTCAATCTCACCCAAGAAATAGTTATCTCGCGACTGTGAATTTTATAGTGGTTAAAAAACAATAGCTATATTTTCCTGGATAATCAATGGATAATTGACACATGGACTAGCCATTAGACACAAACGAGGTTTTCTGCTGAAATTTCTGGCTCCACAATGGAAATTGGAAATTTGCTACCGCGACTTTCGTTTGACAAGCATTTAATGTTAAATTTGCCTAGTACATCTTAGAGATTTGTTGATAGTTTTAGACTAACATCTCTTTGGTGGATATGAGCTATAAATACTCCACCAAATAGATGTAAATGCAAGAAAATTCATTAATTTGTAACCAAACTCTTGCCTATTTACTACTCAATCTTTCTTTCTCATTAAAGTGTTGTTAATTATTAGGTGTGAGTAATAAATACCATTGCAAAGAGATGGAGAGTTAGCCTATAGTCAAAACTCTGTGAAAGGTTTTAGTGTGAGCCTACAAACACTTGCGAGAGGTTTTTATGTGAGCCTAGAAAACATAAGGTGTAAGTTTTTTGCGTGAGCCATAAACACAAGTTGTAAAAGTTTGGTGTGAGCTTGGAAATAATAGTTGAGTTGAGTAAAACATCCAATTGAAGAGAATTGGGGAGTGGATGTAGGGTTTGTTAACACCTGTACCACTATAAACACTTGTGTCAAATTTTCTCTTCTCGTTCTCAACTTTTTAAACACATTTATCTTTCATTTTAATTTTTTGATCATCCACCAATTCAACCCCCCCTTCTTGTTGTCCTAGGCCAACATAAGACATGTGGTCCTCACCAAATAGGGAGGCAACATCAATCCTCCTTTAAAGCAAAGAACATTATAAGTTCATTTATACCTCTTCAATTGATTCATATGGACTTGATAGGACCTACTAGGTGTGCTAGTTTAGGTGGAAAATATTATGCACTAGTCCTAGTTGATGATTACTCTAGGTTTACTTGGGTGTCCTTTCCAACTTATAAGTATGATACCTTTGATGCTTTTAAAAGTTTTGCAAAAAGAATTCAAAACGAAAAGGGTTACTTCATTTCTTCAATAAGAAGTGACCATGGAAAGGAATGTCAAAATGAGTCTTTTGAATCTTATTACCAAGAGAATGAGATTTTCCATAACTTTTCAACTCCTAGAACACCATAACAAAAATGGTGTTGTAGAGAGGAAAAATAGAACACTAGTAGAGATGGCTAGAACTATGCTCAATGAGTATTCTTTGCCAAATTACTTTTTGGTTGAAGCCATTAATACATCGTGTTATATTGCAAATAGAGTTTTTTAAAAGACCCATTCTCAATAAAACATCTTTTGAGCTATGAGATGGTAGAAAACCCAATATATCATGCCTAAGAGTATTTGGATGCAAGTGTTATATATTGAATAATAAGGATGATCTTGGGAAATTTGACCAAAAAACTAATGAAGGCATATTTTTAGGTTATTCCACCACTAGCAAGGCTTATAGGGTCTTTAATATGAGTTCAATGGTTGTTGAAGAGTTTGTGCTTATTGTATTTGATGAATCTAGTAAGCTTGATCTTGGGAAAGGTACTTTTGTTGATGATCTTGTAGGTGATTTTGAAAAATTAGAATTAAAACACACTACAAGAGAGGAAGACAAAGATAAGGATGAGGACAAGTCATCAAGAGTAGACAAGGACCCTCAATGTCAACAAGAAGAATTGCCAAGTAAAGATCTACCTAAA
This sequence comes from Omphalea diandra, assembly GCA_949677035.1. Classification (NCBI taxonomy): domain Eukaryota; kingdom Viridiplantae; phylum Streptophyta; class Magnoliopsida; order Malpighiales; family Euphorbiaceae; genus Omphalea; species Omphalea diandra. Next base: position 6,635 of record CATIWR010115993.1, read on the forward strand.
GATTGGAGATTCTCCAAGCATCATCCTAAACATTTAATAATGTAAGTACTAGATCTCAACTTAACATTTTAGATAATAATCTTGCCTTTATTTCTCAATTTGAGCCAAAATCCATTGATGAGGCTCTTGATGATAAGGGTTGTGTGATTGTTATGCAAGAGGAACTCAACCAATTTGAGAGAAACAATGTATAGGAACTTGTTTTTATGCTTAAGGAACACCCAATTGTAGGTTGCAAATGGGTGTTTAGGAACAAGTTAGATGAGCAAGGATTCATCATTAGGAATAAGGCTAGATTGGTTGTAAAAGGTTAAAACCAAGAGGAAGGCATAGACTATGATAAAACCTATTCCCCCGTTGCAAAGTTTGAAGCCATTAGGATTTTTTTAACTTATGCATGTCATATATGCTTTTCTAAATGGTGTCATTAAGGAGGAAGTGTATGTTGAACAGCTTCCTAGTTTTGAATCTCATAGCTTTCCAAATTATGTTTTTAAATTGAATAAAACCTTATATGATTTCAAACAAGCTTCAAGAGCTTATTATGAAAGACTTAGCTATTTTTTGTTAAAAAATGATTTTAAAAAGGGAAAGGTAGACACAACTTTATTTGTAAAAAGCACAAACATGATACACTAAAAGTATAAATTTATGTTGATGATATCATTTTTTGTGCTACTAATGAATCTCTATGTGAGAATTTTGCTAAGTGTATGACTAGAGAATTCGAGATGAGCATGATGGGAGAGCTTAAGTTTTTTCTTGGTCTACAAATCAAGCAAACCAAAGAAGGGATCTTCATCAACCAAGTTAAATACACAAAGGATATACTCAAGAAATTTGGCATAGATGAATGCAAAGTAGCAAAAACACCTATGAGTGGTGCCATAAAATTAGATAAAGATGAATCAGATAAAATGATTAATGAGAAGAGATATCGAGATATGATAAGTTCTCTACTTTATCTTATCGCTTCTAAACCTGATATTATGTTTAGTGTATGTATGTGTGCTAGATTTCAATCCTATCCCAAAGAGTCATATTTGAATGCTGTAAAAATAATTTTCAAATATTTGCATAACACATTGCATTTCGGATTATGTTAACCTAAAGATTTATCTTTTAGTCTCATAGGTTACTCAGATGCGGATTATGCTGGTAGTCTTTTATATAGAAAGAACACTTCTAGAACTTGCCAATTTATAGGAGAATGTTTAGTGTCTTGGTTTAGCAAGAAGCAAGTTTCAATTGCTTTGTCCACTGCTGAAGCTGAGTATGTAGTTGCAGGTTGTTGTTGCACCCAAATGCTTTAGATGAAACAATAACTAAAGGATTATGGCAAAATTGTTGATCACATTCCCATCAAATGTGACAACATAAGCACAATTAATCTCTCTAAGAATCCCATCCAACATTCTAAGAGTAAACATATAGATATTAGACACCATTTTCTTAAATATCATATCCAAAATGTGATGTTGTGTTAGAATTTATAGACATAAATCTTCAACTTGCAGATATTTTTACTAAACCTCTCAATAAAGAAAGGTTGAACTTCATTAAGAGAGAATTGGGAATGCTTGATGGAAATTCCCTAAAGTGAAAAGTTTGATCTTTTGTTTGATTACTATGTGTTAGTTATTTGTGACATTTATCTTTGGATGTCTTAATTTTAAATGCAATTATGCTTTTCTATGTCAATTTACATAAATTAAGCATCAATATATTAAGTGAATCACAACTTTAAATGTCAAAATTTACTTTTTCATTGTTATCCTTCTTGCCTTGTAATTCGCAGTCACAATTTATTAACTCACTGTCGTGAATTATATGTTCTTTTTACCCGGCTGACAATTATCAATTCGTGGTCGCGACTTTTGCTCACCACTGCGAATTCAATCAAAAATTTAAAATTTTGACCGTTGTACATACTGGTTCTCGAGGTTTGTTTATCCATTACTCACATATTTCAGAATTAGCGATCATGATTTTTAATTAGTGGTCTCAAATTCTGGTAAGTGCCACATATTAATTTGATTTGACTGTCAACCATTTCCAACCTTTCATTTTTCACATTCTAGCCATTTCTAGCCATTTATACACCTTTTTTATGCCTATATAAACCCCCAAAATAGTGACTTTCATCACCACTTGCCACACCAAATCAATTTATCTTCTCTCTTATTCTCAACATCTCCAACACTTCCTACCCTTTCCAATGGCTCTTAAGAAACCTTCAAGAGCAGAGAAGAGCAAGGCAGTAGCCCAACCCTCTACACCACTAGCCCTAAATTAAATGAAAGGGATTACAAAAGAGGAGAAGGATCGCTATAAGGCCAACACTTCCAAGATCATCCTTCCAAACAAAATCCCTTTTACTTTTCTTCTAGAGTCTCTAGGGATCAAAGATGAGATCCATGTGTTTCTCTCTAATTTGTGATGGAACGAATTCATCTTTCAGGATGAGCCTAGTTATGAAGAAATCATGAGAGAGTTTATATGCACCGTGACTCTAAGCCGGATAGCTGAATCCTACGCCAGACAATACGGGTTAGTATTTCGTCCATTTGGAAATCCTTACTTTATCACTTTCGAACAATTGTCCAACATTTTCAATCTTCAAGTCGGAGATAACATTTCATTCATTATCTCCGCACTTGATGTCATTTACTCTAAGTTTTGGTCTGAAGTTTCTATCGAGACCAAACATGATCCCAAAACCTCTTTAGCCAAATACATCAAAACCCTTCCTTTTTGGTTAATTCATCTTATCATCACCTTCTCTATTAACGCTAAAGGTGATGGTAATGAAAAGGTATCCCAAAAGGACCTTGCTTTCCTTCTCTACCTTGTAAATCCAATATGATCGCTATATTGTGGATCAATTGATTCACATGAGCATTAAACCTAAGAGTCAATTTCTCTTTCCTTCTCATATAACAACCATTTACACATATATTGGTGCTCTTAATGAGGAAAATGAAAAATTTCTCGCAAAGAAACTCCTTCTTTTTCAAACTTTTATGGACCTCTTATCAATGCTAAAGCCATTCACCCAGATTCCTATGCCTATACTTTGGGTGCTTTTAGGAACAAAAAGCTGGAAACATCCCAACCCTTCAAAAGAAAAAGACTTCTCATTGAAGAAGAAGCAATATTAGTCCCACCTCTTTAACCAAAATCTAAGACTCTTACCACCATTAAATGAAAGTTAGATAAGGTGATGAGGATTTTGAAGAGAAGATTTCTTCTTTTTTTCCACCTATACAGTGACCTGATAGACCTACAAGAGAAAATAGGTGCTTCTCCTTATCATCTTCTCGATTTTAACGATTATGAAGACACACCGAAGGAGGAAGACAACCAAAAAGGTTGATGATGGAGATGAAGCTGAAGGAGGAGGAGACAATGAGGAGCATGATGATTTTAGAGATGATGACAGTTCTCCAATCTTCTAGACTAGGATTTCTTTGTTTAAATCTTTAATGTACAGTTGTTGATCCCACAATTCATAAATAAATAAAAGTGTTTGAATTTGCAATTATTTGTCTCTTATGTTATGTGCTTGATATTTATTATATGTGATTGCAACACTTATGATTTTGTAAGTTATTATTTGCTCCTTATGATCACTTTTTCTCATCTTCATGTATTTTATTTGATCTTCTCCATTAACACTCTTTTTTATCCTGCTAAAAGGGGAGAGAATTGTATGGAGAAAATAGTTTGGAAGAGAAAAGCATAAATTGAGAATGAGCATTCTTTTTTTTAGTACTTAGAATTTCTTTGATCATTGACTAGAATTTCTTTAAGTATTCATTGATAATTTCATCATAGACCATCCCCACTTCATAACTCATTCATTTGATTTTTCATAAATAAATCTAAGTTGTCAAAATCAAAAAGAGGGAGATTGTTGGATTATGTTAGTTACACTTAAGTCATGAACCCCTTTTGATCTTAACAATAGAGATTGATCAGTTTTAATACTTTTATTAATTGTTATTTTCTAGATTATAAGTTAGTTTTTTAATTGAAAATTAGATGGAATTTAAAATCTCCAACCTTGAGAAGTTCATCCAAATTCACGGTGTGTATATCCTAAATTGCGACTGCTAATCAGTCATAAAGATGGATGAAGTTAGGCCAAAGGAATTCATAGGCAAATTCATTATCTCGACTTAGCTAAAGGAAGTCAGCTTGAGTCATAGAGGAATTTGCGATGGGTATCGAGTTGGATTTGCAACTGTGATTTTTATAGTGTCAAAAGAGGGAACTAAAGCCATAGCCACAACACGCCAAGTGTCCAAGGTATCCATTAAAGATAAAAAAATTGCGAGGGCGAATTGCTGGTTGCGTTTATGACTCAAAAAGCTATAATTTTCTCATCAAATAGAGGAATTCGCAGTCTTAGTCATGCCCAAGGCAAAGATAACTCACAATCATGACTTTTAAGAAACATGTAAAACACAATGACTATATTTCTTGGACAACTAACACGTGGACTAACCGTTAGACATTAGATAGGGTTCTCTGTCACAATTTTTGTCCCTTCAGTGCAAATTAGAAATTCGCGACCACGACTTCCACCTTACAAGCATTTAACAACCACTAATTCAACCCCCCCCCCCCCCCCCACCCCTTTCTTGGTGCACTAGGCCAACAAAGTGGTTGATTAAAAAAATCTACCAATTGATGGTTACTATCAATAAATTCCAATGCAATATCTCCATCATTGCATGATCCCTAAGAAAGTGATGTCTAATATCTATGTGCTTGCTCCTAAAATGCTAAATACGATTCTTAGACAAGTTTATAGCACTAGTGCTTTTACACTTAATAGTAACTTATTTTACAACAACATTGTAATAAAAAAGTTATTGTTTCATTCATAGGATTTGGGTATACCACAAGCTAATTGCTACATACTCAACTTCAATAGTTGATCAAGCAATTGAGTTTTGCTTTTTACTACTCCAAGACACTAAACATTGACCAAGTAATTGACATGAGCTTGAAGTACTCTTTCCATCTGAGGTACACCCAACAAAATCAACATAAAAAAATGCATTTAACTCAAATAAAGAACTGTTAGGATATCAAAGTTCTAAGTTAAGGGTAGCAACAAGATACTTAAGTATGTGTTTTACAACATGCAAGTGAGACTCTTTAAGATTGGATTAATATCTAGCACATAAGCAAACACTAAACATAATATCACGTTTAGAGGCTATAAGATATAATAGATTACCAATCATACCTCTATATTACTTTTGGTCCACATTCTTACCTTGTCCATCCATGCTTAGTTGGATGTAAGTGCTTAAAGGAGTTAGACAAAATTTGTTATTGTCTATGCCAAATCTTTTGATTTATTCTTTTGCATTTTTGGCTTAGTTGATGAAGATCCTCCTTTTCCTTATTTGATTTGTAATCCAAGGAAGAATTTGAGTTCTCCCATTATGCTAATTTCAAGCTCACTTTTCATGACTTTAGAAAAATCTTCATCTAATCAAACATTAGTAGCACTAAATATGATATCATCTACATATACTTGTGCTAATAATATGTCCCATTTCTTTCTATTAGAGAAAAAAGTTGTGTCTACAAAACCTTTGGAGAAACCTTTTTCTATGAGAAAGTTACTTAATCTCTCATACTAAGCTTTTGGAGATTGCTTTAAGCCTCATAAGGCTTTGGTTAGCTTGAACACATGATTAGGAAAGCAATGGCTTTCAAAACTAGAGAGTTGTTCAACATACATTTTCCCATCAATGTACCCATTCTGAAAAGCACTTTTGACATCCATTTGATATAACTTGAAATTCATATGAGATGCAAATGCAAGTAGAATCTAATAGCTTCAAGTCTAGCTATAGGTGCAAAGGTCTTATTAAAGTCAATTCCTTCTTCTTGGTTATAGCCTTTGGCTACTAACTAATCCTTATTTCTAACAATATCTCCATGTTCATCAAGTTTATTTCTAAAGACCTATTTAGTTCTAATAACATAATGTGTATGAGGTCTAGGAACTAAGGTCCATACTTTGTTTCTTTCAAATTGGTTGAATTTTTCTTACATAGCAAGAACACAATGTTCATCTCTAATGGCCTTATCTATAGTCGTAGGCTCAATAAGGGATATAAAAGCAAGATTAGTATATGCATTTCTAAAAGATGATCTAATTGTTACTCGACTTGATGGATCGCCAATGATAAGATCTCTTGGATTATCTTTCTTGAATCCTTTATAGTTGACTTTGCTCTTTGCTAGGAGTAGGAGGAGGTGAATCTTCATTTCCTTCATTCCTCATGTCTTATGCTTATCCATATTCTTTCCTTATTCTTTAATGTTTATCACACTTATAGGACCTGCAATATCATCAACATCTTATTCTTTTCTTAAAGAAGTGGGGCCATATTCATTAAATGAAACATACATAGACTATTTTACAATAAGTGTTCTCTTATTGTAGACTCTATATCCTTTACAAGTCTTAAAAGTATCTAAGAAAAATTCCTTCGTTGGACTTAGAGTCAAATTTGTTAAGGTTGTCTTTGGTGTTTAGAATAAAACACTTGCAACTAAAAACTCAGAAATATGCAATTTTAGTCTTTCTATTATTCCATGACCCATAAGAAGTTTTCTTTAATAAGAGTCTCACTAAGACTCTATTTAAGACATAACATGGAGTGTTTACAGCTTCAACCCAAAAGTAGTTAGGAAGATTGTACTCATTCAACATGGTTCTAGCCATTTCTTAAAGAGTTATATTCTTCTTTTCTACCACACCATTTTGTTGTAGTGTTCTAGGAGTTGAGAAGTTATATGAGATACTATACTCATCACAAACTCTATGAAACTTAGCATTCTTAAACTCTCCACCATGGTCACTTCTAATGAAAGAGATGTTTAAATCCTTTTAGTTTTGACTTCTCTTATCAAAGGTCTTAAAAGCATCAAAATAAGAATCCTTGTTAGGGAGGAACAATACCCAAGTATATCTAGAGTAATTATTTACTATGACAAATGCATAATGCATGCCTCATAAGCTAAATACTCTAGTGGGACCAAATAGATCCATATGAAGCAATTGTAATGGTCTAAAAGAACTTACCTTGTTCTTAGTTTTGAATGAGGATTTAATTTGTTTACCTATTTGACATGCTTCATAAACTCCTTCTTTTGTGAACTTGATTTTGGGTACACCTTTAATCAAGTTTCTTCTATTTAGCTTATTATGCAGTTCAATGCTAGCTTGTCTTAGCATTCTATGCCAAGTTTTACCTTCATTCACTATGAAGACTAAACACTTTACATTATGATTAGCAAAAGAGTTTAAATCAATCACATAAATATTATGAACTCTTCTACCAATGAACAAAATATTGTTGTTACTCATCCTTGATATATAACATACTTCTATCTCAAACAAAACTCTAAGGCCTTTGTCACACAGTTGACTTACACTTAGCAAGTTGTGCTTGAGTCCATTAATAAGTAGCACTTTATTAAGGATAGGTGAGTTATCATCCTTACCAAATTTACATATGCCAACAATTTTGGCTTTGCCAATGTCTTCAAAGGATATATTTCTAATACCATAAATCTTCTCCAATTTTTGTAAAGAACTTCCTTTCTCCTATCATGTGCTTTGAACATCCACTATCCATATACCACTGTTCCTCTTCAACTTGGGATTTCAAGCATACCTACAAACAAAGAAGATTATGTCTTAAATACCCAAACCTTATTAGGTCTTAGGGGCTTAACTCTTGCCAATTGCTTCTCATGCCTGTTAGATTGGCAATGTGGCCATATATACCATAATAGAAACAATCACCATCATAGTGAGCTAGTGTCATACTTTTAGGTGGTACATATATATAATGTCTTTTAGACATGTAACTCCTCTGAATAATGTGTCTAGGAGTATTTCTCATGTGAGGAATTCTCTTATGTTGTGTGTCTATATCCATAGTTATGCTAATAGTTGTGTCTTTGCAAACCTTGCCTTTTAAGCTTGTAAGAGTGATACGTGTAAGCATAGTTTGATTTATAAGGAGTATTTCTTAATCATGAGTGATTGTGTTGAAACTTCCCTCTTGAGCCATTATTAGTGGCAATTCCCCATTTGGAAACTTTTTACTTCATAACATGGTTAGAATCACTATTCTCTTTCGCCTTAATAAAGACTATTTGAGAAAAGGAGGAGCCATTGAAGTAGTGGCATTATAGCCTAATCCATATTTGATGGATGGACTTCTTTAAGCCTCAAGGATAGAGTTTAGCTTCTTCTTTTCTTTAGTAAACTTGTTGAGATTTTCCTTTAGTCTAAGGTTTTCGTTTAGGAGAGATTCTACCTCTTTAGCTTATTGACTCTTAGCACTTTCTTTCATGGATTTATTCTCTTTTTGAAGAGAAGAGGTATTGCAATTAAGAGTCTCAATGCTCATAGTGAACTTAGTAAGCATAAAGTGTAACTCTTCTCTAGAGTAGGAGTTACAAGGATTTACCTTTCTATCACCATTACTATTACTGTCATAAATGGATGAGTGTTCTCTTGAGGATTTATTTGGTTGCTCCTCAGTTGCCATGAGACAGAGGTTAGCTAACTCATTTCTTATTTCCTCCTCATCAAGTTCAAAGTAACTAATATCATCCTAAGTAGCTTTGTACACTTCCTTTCTTTCTTGGAGGTGTGTTTTCTAAAAGGAAACTAACTCTTCTTGATCATAGGACAATTTGATTTTATGTGCCCTTTCTCATTGCATCCATAATATGTGAGTTGACTCTTAGTTCTTCTCTTATTGTGTCTCCTTATCCTTTTACTCTTTGTTTGAAAAGAGCCTCTTTACTTGGTTGGTGATAAGGGCATGCTACTCATCTTCACTATTATCTTCATCATCATTAAAAGAGGAAGAAGTTAGTGAATAAAAAGGAAAAAGAGTTTCAAAATGTACCTTTTTGGCTTTCAATGCCAAGTCTTTCTTTTTCATTCTTATGCGTTTAGTAGGCTTCTCAAGAGTGATCTTATGAGCTAATAGCTTTTCCATAAGTTCATCAAGTGATAGGGCTTTCAACTTATTGGCTTCCTCTATAGCTATCTTTTTAGCTTTCCACTTAGTTTTGGAAAGTGTTTTTAGAATTTGTGTAACATATCTTTATTTGAATATGACTTTCCTAAAAGTTTTGAAAGTGCCCATAATATCTATGGATCTATTGTACATCTCAGTAGTAGTTTCACCAGGTTGGTACACAAATGTTTCATACATGTATGTGTGGATTTGTATCCTTTTGCTTCTTTACTTCACTAGTTAATTCATGTTAAGTTTGCAATGTGTCCCATGTTTCTTTTGCTAATGTACACATTTGTAACTTAGCATACTGAGTTTTGTGGACAACACATAATATAACATGCATTTCTCTTTTATTCTTGAGGTTTTCATCCTTTTCTTCAGTAGTCCACTCACTTTTTGGTTTAGGTACTGAGACATCTCCAACTAGCTTTGTTCTCTTCCTTTCTGAATAATGCTTATAGGTTAATGGTTTCATTTCCAAGAAAGATCTCTATACAGTTCTTCCAGTAACCATAGTCATCTACCTTGAAGAATAGAGACATATGGATGAATTATGATTCTTTATGACTTGCCATGATCTTTGCTTTAAGCACTTAAGCTTTGATAAAGAAATAAGATTCGATACCAATTGTTGTCCCTTGGTGCCCTAAAAGAGGGGTTGAATAAGGTAATGATAAGTATTAACAATTATTAACCCAAAGTAGTTTCCATGTACTACTTAAACCTTTCATAAGATCTAATTTTTAAGGTTTCCTAATCTAAGATTTCCTAAAAATAAATACAATATTTTAAGGGGGAAAAACTTTCTCACTCAAGTAATAAGACAATAAAATTACTTTTTACAAAGTATACTTGATGAAGTTGAGAATGTGAAGAGAATTTCAAGAAAGTTTATCCTTCAAAGTCTGTTTTAAAGATAACTTTTGTAAGCTTTGAATAATCAACTTGTTTTGATTGCTAGTGTTCTCTTTATTCACCTTTTTTTATTGAGAAAAGCTTTCACAATATACTCGCTTATTAAAATAGTTCTCTATCTATTTTTGTTGATAGTAGGTCCTTTTATACCATGGATAAGGAACTAGTCGTTAAAGAGAAAGCTTTCAATTTACATTTCATCTTAAAATAAGTAACATCAGATGAGACATCCCTATGTCCATTATTAAAGCTTCAACCATCATTGATTTCATTCAAATGGGTGGTTGTCAAGTAAAATACACTTGTAATGATCGTTGGTTCTATCAAAACATCTATTGGGACTAGCTATTGGAAAGAACTTAACTTAAGGCTCCTCGTTTGACATTGACAGAGACTTATATCAATTTTTCATCAATGACCATTAGATAAAAATAATGGTTGTTACTTTTAAACTTCAATGCTCGTTGAGGGAGGGTCAATGCCTGTTATTAATTCCTAAAAAGTATGAACTTGGTATTCTATTTTTCAAGATCTATACAAGTCCTTCAATCATTATTAGATGGTTTGTAACACCCATTGGTAGCAACTTTAATGTTAGTTGAGATATGAATGTCACTCATTGAGGGGTTCAAAGTTTAAAGCTTAAACTATAGCATTTTTCCAATACCTGTTGATGAACTTATAATGCCCATTGAATGTGCTCAACTCCTGTTGAGATATTGAGTGTGCTTTACTAGGGGATCTAGAGACTTTGGCTTGATTTAGAGAGCATTTCAATGCCTTTTAAAAAAAAGACTAATGCCTATTTTAGGTTCTAGAAAGTTTTGCTCACTTTAAGGCACTTTGTTCTACACCTGTTGTGAAACTACAATGCCTATTATAAGGGCAAGATCAACACCCATTGCAAAAATACAATAACCATTGCGAAGTTTAATATGCAAGGCCATGTCAGAGTAATTGTCTAATGCCTATTGAGAATAGGGGCAACACCCATTAGAAGGTCCAAAGGGTTATATGTAAGTTGTTGTGTTTCTTCAATGCATGTTGTGATATCTTCAATGCCCATTGATAGGTCCACAATGCCTATTAAATGAAAACAAAAACGTTGGTCTATCAAGCTGAGTTTTCTTTGATCATTACTTTTTAACACTTTGAGTTTTCAAACATACTTCTTTCTCTAATCATTAGAAACTAAGAAATTGATATATATAAGTTCTAACACAAATATCTTGAACAAGGATTAGCTCTTTGACATGTTTGTAATAATCAAAACAAAACTTGGAACCTTAAGTTCAATAACCATTAGGACTCGAGGCTTTGCATATATGTATTTGTTTTAAATCAGTGATTGCCTCCTCAACTGTAAACATGTTTTGAAACTATAATCCCATGTCCTCATTTGTACAATTATCAATAGTTTCCATTACATTGTCTTGATGACAAGGATCATAATAAGAAAACAACTGACAAAATAACTCATATACCACTCGACACTCATCTTCCCTCCCCTCCCACCAATTACCATTAACATTCCCACCAATTACCATTAACATCCATAATCTTCTCAATATTGTTTCTTCTTTGCCTATTCAGTGTCTTCCTATGAAAATATTTTGTATTTTGGTCCCCCTTATTTAGCTAGATTGCCCGAGAATGTTGCCTCCAAAAAATCTCCTATTTTGCAAGTATATCATCTAGCTTTGTTTTTTTTCACCTTCTTTCCTGCTTCCTATCCATGTTAGACAAGTCCCTATCAATCTATTCTAATGTCCTCCTAGTATAGTCAATTTCGGACCTCATATCCATTAACACCTCTTGACTCCATTTCCTAAGCTTAGACACATATGACTCTAGTTTATGAGGAAGGGAAACTAACTCGCCATGCACACCTCCTCTCCATGCTCCCTCCACCACAATCTTACAACTCTCCTCTTTAAGCCATATTGCCTTAAAACAAAAATGCCATCAACCATTCCTAGGCCTGTTGTTCACTAAATCAGTTTCCATCATAATTGAGCAGTGATTAGAATTACTTATGGCAAGATGAGTAACACAATATTGTGGGAAGAGAGTTTTCCAAGACAAATTACCAAGGAAATGATTAAGTCTCTCACAAACTCAACTCTAGTTAGATTGCTCATTAGTCTAGGTAAATTGCCAACCTTTATAACCTAGATCATCCAATCCACAATAATCCATTGCCTTCTTAAAGCATTCTAATATCCTATCATCCTTCCTTTGACCACCTTTTTTCTTATAATTAAACAGAATTTCATACAGGTCACTAAATACCAACCAAGGGCATACCATTTGCGAGTGAAGATACCTAAAGAGACTCCAAGTCTTATCCTTTGCACCTAACTCAACCTAACCATACAATCTCATCCCCCTCCACATTAAAGAACCATCCCTAACAAGTACATAAAAATTAATATGATGGAGAGAAAAAGAATAAACTAAAAGCATGATATCTTAATGACAAGCATATGTCCAATCAAAGATATAATTCTAAATATTTCCTTATAAAACCTTAATGACAAACATAGGTTTACATATCTCAAACCTGACATTAATTTTTTATTTTCTATTTTATAAAATTTTATTCTACATATAAATATCATATTAATGGTAACGAAAGAGAAAAAATCATAAGAATCGAAATAAAAATAATATTTATATAGTTCATATTCTGAATAGTGTTAAATCTATGGACAACTTATACTAGGTAACCAAAAGATTTAAGACCAGTAGATATCATAGAAAATGTAAAACCTTTCTATCTCATTTATACTTAAGGATCAAATATGCAACATAACCAACTCTTAAGCTATAATTGTTAGTTATGTGTTACAGGTCAATTCTTGTGATGGATATTTTCTTAATAATACCATGGTAGCAATTTTATTAAATATTTCTTTTATATTTTGTTTACGGCTAAATAATAAATTCTATAAATACTTAAGTCTACCTAATATCATCAAGTATGTGACGTGATAGTAAAATATTTTGGTGTAAAGAATTCTATTCTAAATTATCCCTAATCTGTCATTATTGTTTGGATAATACTGAATGAGGACTAATATGTATTTGATTGATGACTATGTTTTACTAGTCATGGATATGTGATATTAAGTCAAACACATAGATACATGTTTAAGAAACATTATATTGGACGGACTCGCTATGAGAACACTGCATGGATAAGTAGTCATCAGTAATTTCTCATGCAATGGTATTAACTTAATTATCTGACCTAAAAATCACCATGGATTCCAATATGATGAACTTTATGTTTTGATATAGTCCAACATTATCTTTAACAAGACAATTATATAAACTAATATTGAACATGAAGGAAATCATATAGAGAAAAATAAGTGATTAAGAAGAAATTTATCCCTCATATATTTATGAGAAATATATCCTTGGGCCCCTCGATAAGTTAGAATGAAAAGATTGCATGTTCATGTGGAAATGAATTGATAAAGATTATTAATGTCATTTTATAGTAGTCTAGTTAGAGATCAATAAAGAATTGAACTGTATAAGGATGACATGATCCATGCCTTATATTCAATTTAGATATAATGTGATAAAAGACTTGTAATACTATTTGTATAATAGGTTAGGTCGGATCATTGACCTTTACATAATTTGGGTAGTCATAATTTTTTGCTAGAGGCCACTTATGACTTGTGAGCCAAAATAGGTTTTCGAGCCACTGTTAATATTATTTAAACCTACGAGGTCGTACATATATAATAGGACCAAAGCTAAATTATGTTTTTACTATTTTTTCTATTTGTAATTAAGATAATTAGAGATACTATCTAAATTATTCAAATATCTATTTCATTTTAAAGGTTGAAAATGGAATAGGATATTATCTTATATGTATTTTTTAAGATATAGGGTTGGCTTAACAATTGAGATATATATGCACATTTTAGGGTTTTCAAAAAACACACAGAGCATTCACTTTTTAAAAAACATTTAGAGAGAGAAAAACCTTAATGCTAGCACACTTTAATTGGGTGAGAGCTTGTTCGTGTGGATACTTGTAGAGGACATTCATCAATTTGGTAGTGTTTGAATATGACAATTTACACTCCAAGTTTAAGATTAGGTGTTGTTGGTGTAAACCCCTTTTCTACCTTATATCAATCTTGTCTCTCTTGCTTAAATTGGTAAGGTTTTCATATCCTTGTCTTCGATTTAATTGAATTGCATGGATCCTTAATAGGTTTCTATGTAGAATTTTTTTTATTTTTTCATTGTACTTGTTCTACAAATCCCAACAGTTGTATCAAAGCCACTTATGAATTCAATTAAATTGATTTTGATATTATTTTATGTATATGTGAACATGAAATAGATTGTTTGAAAATTGTTTTAAAGCTGTTATATATGTGAACATGAATGTGATTGTTTGAAAATTGTTTTAAAGCTTTTACATAAAATAGATTAGGTTAAGGGCAATTTGATTAGTTTATTTGAAAACAAAAATAATTCATTAATTTGATTAATTTGTTTTAAGGTTTAATATGATTAAACATTTATGTTGTGTTGATTAGATTAACATGTTTTCTTATGATTTGTTGTTAATTCGATTAACAAAGTTTAATAAGATTTTTGTATTCTACTTTTTATCTTATTAATCATGGCAGATTAATTACATGCTAATAAATGATAATCTATTTCAAACAGATTAATCACTATTAAAGGGTCAATTTAATAAGTAAACAAGAATAATTTTTGTTGAATAGATTGATAAATTCCATAAATCTATTTAAGAGTTAAGCAACAATTAATTACTTTTGTTATGAATAGATTAGTTAATATAATTGATTAAAATTAGTGGAATTTAGGCAGCACTCATACAAACGAATAAGATATGCCTAGGGTGTTGTCCCCATACCCTGCTAGGGGCGATGCCCCTAAGACCCTGTAATGGGCGTTGCTCCTTGACCTTGAATGGATTCTTCATATAATTGTTAATTGCCCTAACATAATATGTTTAGCCTATGTGGATGTTTCGCTTATGTGTTTTTGTAGGGTGCATGGCATGACCCTTTAGACCAATGTGATTGGCTTTTTGTTTTTATATTTTTAAAGGTTGTAGTTTTTAAAATATCGCTTGCATATCATTTTGTTGTAATCATTTATTTTATTATTAATAATAAAATAGTGTAGATTACAGTTATGTAAATTACAACTTGCAAAAGAGACCTTTAAGGCACAAAATACTGATCTTCAAGGCATGAGTTGGTAACCATTGATGGCAACCTAGACAAATCCATGGAGATAAAGATTTACCCTTAAGAATAACCTTTTGATCTTTATATTGGCTTGTGAAAATCAATTTAGATTAAGGACCATGCTATGACACATTTAATTTTGTTATTATTATGTGTAGATGTTTATGATGCAATGCATGTGATGTATGAGATACAACATAAAATAAATAATAGGTTAAAATTAGTAAAATCCCTCAATAATATTAAGTCATGAAAATGCCTACCATGATTTAACACTTGTCAAGACTTTGATTTCTAAATATAGGTTTTGCCAAAGCAAAGTATATAGGCCATCTTAGTAAAACAAGATGGATACTGGTGGTATCCATATGTTTGAAATGGTTAGACTTAACTAGGTTACCAAAATGGTTTTGAACTTAGGGCATTAAATGGGATAAACTAGGCCATATGATGTCAATAACCCATAGTTATCCAAGAGTTATATACGATGTAATTAGTAAAGTATTATAAATAACCAAATTTTAAGTGCTAACCTAAAACTTACTTAGAATTAGGTGAAGTATGGTTCTTAGCCCACTAAAATTTCAATTGTAAAAAAAAAATTGTAATTTGAGGGTGAGAGATTTGATAAAATTTAATGGAGTTAATATTTAATAAAATGTTAAGTCCTTTATATATATCTTTATTATAGATTATGACTTCAAATAATACCCCTAATTTGTCACTGCAATCGATCTTTGAGAAGGATAATTTAAATGGGATAAACTTCCTTGAGTGGTATAGAAACTTGAGAATTGTTCTCAAGCAAGGAAGGAAGGAATTTGTCCTAGATTAACTTATTCCTGAAGAGCCTACTATGGGTACTCCTAGCACCCAAAAGGATGTTTGCACTAAGCATCTTAATGACTCAATGGATGTCACTTGCCTCATGTTTGCTAGCAAGGAATCAGAGCTTCAGGAGCAACAATGGAAATGTAGGCCTATACTATGGCGGGTCATCTCATGGAAATGTTGTAAGAAAAGGCCCAAATTGAAAGGTTCAATGCCATTAAGGTTCTACTCTTATGCAAGTTAGTAGTAGGTAGCTCAGTTAGTCCTCATGATTTAAAGATGAAGGGTCATATTATCATTTGCAAAAACTTAGTCTTGCTTGTAACACCCATTTCCATATTTTAAGCATGACATTCATGTCCAAGTATTCATATGCATAGAGGTTAACTCATTATTCATAAACAATTCATCATGTATTTAATGTACACATATGTTAACTCATTCAATGTTGGTAACCATAAATGAGGCCTACCTAGGTATATTTATATGGCACAAGGAGAGAAAGAGATGGAATTCAGCTGATGACTTGTGCGCTATGTGTCTATATGCAAAACTTTATACTTCAAAGTACCCAAACCTTAGGCTTCAGTATTTGAAAAACATAATTGTGATTTGGTGAGTCATGACTCAATGAATAAAAATAATAATAAGATTCTTAAGGCATAATGAAAATCAAATATCGTTAGGATACATTACAAGTATAAGAATTGACTATGCAAATGAAAATGCAATAGATTGATTTTATCATGACCATTCTAGGCAAACACTGCTTTCAAAAATTTATGTGAATTAAGTGACATTTGATTTTACTGGTCAACATATAACAAGTGAATCATTTGATCAATAACATGTGCCAATATGACATATTGGTCCCTTTTCCAAGTGACTTGCAAATGTTTGACAAGCTGGTCACAACATTTTTTTAGTTCCATACGTAGGTGTTCATTCACAATGGCATACTAAGTAATCATTAAGATTATATAATTCTCACTTGACTTGTAGTCACATGTAAAATGTCACAATTTAATCACAGATACACATAATAGAATGCAACCACATCATAAAATCATTACGCATCTCATTGAGCTTCCTCAATGAGTTGAGATCCTAAAATTTGATACATATATCATTATAAAATGTCAAAATGAATTGATATGCATAATATGCAACTATGATCATGTTCCATGTAAGTGGACCTAGTATTTAAGCTTATTATTCTTATATGGCAGCTTGACCTTGTTGTACTCTTAAAGACATAACCTAAAAAATATATATCCAAATGACTTTATTCTTTTTCTCTACATAAACTAGACACATAATGATACAACATAGTCAAAATTCAGTTCAATATAAGACATAAAGAGAATATGGGGAATTTTAAAATTTTGTCTTGTTTCAATGTAATCACAGTTTGATCAGGACTTACAATCTTAGCCATATCTAAAATTGTACAAATCCAATTGCAAAATTGATTTTCCAAAATATACGTAACACATAAAGGAACATTTATAATTTTAAAAAATTGTATAATTTAGTCTAGAAAGTCACCAAAATAAATGGTCAATCTTAAGGTGAGTATATTTCAACATATTGAGAATCAGTCACAATAAAGGAGCAATATCTCCTACCCCACAATATATTTATCAAAATTGTTTATAGGAATGTATATAAGAAATAATTCTACAACTTTTAAGTTTGTCACATCATCCAATTCCCATTCTATTGCCATCAAATTCTTAAAAAACAAAATTAAGAAATTAAATAAGTTTCATTAGTCACAATAAAAGAGGAATATCTCATTCCGCACAAAAGGTAAAGCAAAAATGTTTATTAGAAAATAGAGGGAATATAGACCTATAAATTTCATATTTTTTACTTTGTCTAAATCAACATATAAGGTCATAAAAGTATATGAAAACAATTAGACTAAGGAGGCTTAGCAGGTTATGAACTAGCCTTAATGAAGGAGCCATAACTCTTCACACACACCATAATAAGTAAAACTGTTTCATATTAAATTAGATGGGGCATAAAGCTACAATTCATGCTTTACACTTTCTACACTTTCCTTAATTCCTTTTATAGGGTTATGAAATCATGGTTTTAACAATATGTTCTAACAACATAACCAACACAATCAACTATTGTTTGTCTTGAGCTTCAACTTCCATATATGAGTTCTACCTCAAATACTCCATAATTATTACTAATTAGGCAATTTTAACTTATCGCAAGGGAGGAATTTTATGTGGGAAGAAGATAAAATCACTTACTCCTTTTGTAAAAACTAGAAAAACTTAAGGTTTGTTCCTAGATAGCTTACTTTTTCTTCTTCTTCTTCTTTCTTCTTTCTTCTTTAACTCTCTCTTTCTTTTGCTACCCCTCACATTTTTTCTTCTACAATTTGCTCCTAAAGGAGGAGAAATTCAATTTATATACCTATCTAATAAGACAAAGTCATAGTGGTTTACCATCATTGGTTAGAATTTCAAGTTTGTTCTTTTAGTCCCTCTTCTTCATTGCTTTATCACATGTATCCATCTAGAAATCCCCATATGCTCCTTAAAGTTTTAAATAAGCTCCAAAACACCAATATTTATGGTACTATAACATATACACAACATATGTGCATTTGCCACGCAACTATGCAAACATCACATATATGTTCAAGTGTCCTAAATGCATTGGTGCAACGTCATGCTTGTCAAATTCACATATGTAATGATCATTTATCCAATACACATGTTCATATGGGATTGTAAATCATGTATGGAATGAATAGGTTTATGTAAAGGTGTTAATGAATGAGGATAGGGATGTTACATTGCTACTAGGTAAAAGTAGTTGCTGACTTCATTCTCTAATCCTTGCTTGATGCATATGATGCATTCATTATGAACTATAACATGTATAATATGGAGAAAAGCATTTTTTATTTTCATGGGATGCTTAAAATTGTCGAACTAAACATTAAGAATAACACCAATGAGGTTTTGATGGTTAATAAGGTGAAAGGTATGAAAAAGAAGGGAAAGGGAAAGAAAAAGACCACAAAGGACTTAAAGAAGCCTAAGCCTAAACCTCCAAAGGCTAGGGCATGTCGTTTCTACAATGACCCAGGTCATTAGAAAAGAATTTTTCAAGCTCTATCTAGATGATCTAAAAAAGAAAAGAGATATTCAGGTTACTACTCTAAGTATACATATTGCAGTGATCAATTTATCTACTTCTAAATTCACATTATAGGTAGTACATATTGGATAAGGATCTCACATTTATAGCAATGTGCAGGGTCTAAAAAGGAGTAGACCTTTGGCCAAGGGCAAGGTGAACCTACGAGTTATGAACGAAGCAAGAGTTATTGTCGTAAGCATAGGAACTTATGAGTTAGCTTTGCCTAATGGACTTATTTTGACATTGAATAATTGTTATTATGTCTTTACTTTGAGTAGGAAATTATTTCCATTTCTTGTTTGAATATGGAAGGCTTTAAATTTTTTATTAAGAATAATAAATATTCCATTTCTTATGGTGACATACTTTATTCTTATGCATGTGTATCGAATAATCGTTTTGTCCTAAATATTAAAAAGAGAAATGTTGAGTCCATCTATAATATTGATACCATGAAGCATAAATCTAATGACTTAAATTTTGATTATATCTAGCATTGTCACCATATAAATAAGAAACACGTTGTTAGCACTAGATTCAGGCCTTTTAATGTAAAAGCTCGATAATGAACATCACTAAATATGTCCCCAAAATACAAGGGGAATAATCAAAGAAAGAAATGAAAGGCCTTAGGAAACCTTGGAGAAACACAAAACCAAGCCCAATACCAATCCAACTTGCAAGGCTTGATGAGTTGTATAACTCATTAAGCAAGGTTGTATAACCTATAAACCAAGGCTGTATAACCATGAATAAGGCTATACAACCCACACTAAAACCCTAGCCTTGAAAAACTTCTAAAATGGGTCCCCCCTTAAGGCTGCACAACCCTGACAGACAAATATACAACCCATCCTTGGTTATACAACCCATATGCAAATTTGTGGTTGGACATATCCATGGTGCAACTAAAACCATTTCTAGCCCTGTACACCCATCCATTATCCATAAATACCACCTCATTTGAAGAAGGAGAGATGTTTAGACAACCCTAAGGTTATCAGCCAAAATCCACTCTTACACATCCCTCTAACACAAAAAACCTAAGCCCTACCTCACCCCAACTCATTCCAAGATAGAATTAGACATAATCTTTTTATTTTTATGGATTCCCTAAGCATTTTGGAGGAAAATATTAAATTTGTAACCCTCTTAGGGCACATAAACACACAAAGGCATTAGGAACCCCTTCATTCTCCCTCTTTTTCTTCCCCTTCTATTATTTTCTTATTTTCAAAACCTAGGAAGTAGGGGTTGTACAACCTTAACTATAGGTTGTACAACCCTTATAGTGGGTTGTATAGCCTAATTTGAGGGTTGTATAACCTAATTTGCTTAGTAGTAAGTTTTGTAGAAAAAGGGCTTCCTTCCCTTGCATGAATTTCACCCTTTCTGAAAACGCCCTTTTTCGGGATGTTCTAGTACTTCAGAAACAGAATAGAGGGAGGTTAAATATTCAAGGATCCCTATTCATCTCAAAAATGGAACCTAGAAGGACTTTTTAAGTGTTTTTACCACTTCCTTTCAAACAATGCTCCATATTTTTTTGCTTATGATTTGGTACAATGGTTGTGATTTTGTTTTTAATTATTTATGGTCAATGGTTAAAAAAAGGAACCTAGGGTTCTAATGATCTTGAGAATCCCCTTTTGCATGTTTTGGTTCATGTTGGAAGCATATGAATAATGTTTTAGCCTTTAATCTCCCTCATTCTTGTGTTGTATGATAACCCTATATGGTTAGTGGTATATATGGATGACATAATTTTTAGAGCTATATAAGGTGATGATTCATCAATCTTATGATCCTTCTTATGATGAGTTTTTGCCTTAGGCCATTCCACATCCTTCAAATGCCTTGCATTGCATGTTCACCTCTTTTCATGTTCATGATTAATGCATTTCTATTATGTGTGCTTGCTGGATAGTTATATAGGGATGTGATGTTATGGACTTAAATGTATATTTAGGCACCTTTTGTATGGGAGCAATTGAAACAAGTGCAATATTTATTCCTTGTGCTTTAAGCTTTTTTGGTTTGCCTTATATGTATTCATTTATTAACTTATTCCTTTTTGGTATAGGTTCTGACTTGAGTTAGACCATGAATTTGGTCTCAGTTATTATCCTATATCGATTATGGGTGATTATGCTTATGTGGATTAGTGCATATCTCCGCTTTGCCATATTGCATGAGCCCCACTCCTTCTTTGATGTTTGAATATGGATGAATCGATGACAATGCATGCTTATCCCCTTTGATGCATGACCCAACTTCCTCTTTGATGTTTGAATATGGATGAATGGATGACAGTGCATGCTTATCCCTTTTGCCATGATGTATGACCCCCTACCCTTTTTGAGTAGAGGATGTGATTTGCCAAATTGAACTGCATTTAGATGTACAATTAGGGGCATTAATTATACTAATAGATAACTTGGTTAAAATATTACAAGTGAATAAAAGATGCCAAAAGGTCGAATCCTAATATTCAGCCAATTTTGGGGTGCCTAATCTTTTCCCTAAGCCATACCCAAATTTCAAACCCAATCTCTGATGGGGTGAAGAAGAAATGGGCCTTCTAATTGATTAGGTTCAAATTTTATCTTTCTCAAATTCTTGTCCCTACTAAAGTCAGGTGGTGACTCTACATTTCACCTAAGGACGGTACTAATGTATTGTCCTGCCTTGGTCCCCCTTTGGCCATAACCTTGAAAAAAGGGGCTTCTATTCATATGTGTTCTCAAGGATCCCCTATTGATTCAAATTATGTAACATGACTAAGGGTTATTACCAATGTATGACTCTCGTCTTCTCAATCCCCCAATGATCGATAAAAAGTAGGGATCACAAGCAAGATTCCACTCATTCAGGGGCCATCGTGAAACCACGAAGCACTCACACATATATCAAAGCTCTAACAACATAGACTTTTGAATTCATTTGATGTTGAATAATTTGAAACATGTGAATCTTGTTTATTGGGTAAAATGACTACCCTTTCATAAGGCATAGTGAAACGGTTAATTACTTATTGGGCCTAATACATACTGGTATATATGGACCATTAAGTTTAAATGCTAGAGGAGGTTTCCAATGCTTTTTACTTTCATATATGATTATAACAGGTATGATTATATCTATCTTATGAAACATAAGTTCGAATCTTTTGAAATAATCAAAATTTTCAAAATAAAGTACAAGACCAACTTGATAAAAATATTAAAGCACTTTGATTAGATCAAGGTGGTCAATATTTAAGCCAATAATTCACTAATCATCTTAGATATTATGGGATAGTCTCACAACTAACTTCATTAGGAACACCATAATGGAATGATGTATCTAATTGGAGAAATTAAACTTTATTAGATATGGTTCAATCTATGATGAGTCAAACATATCTTCTAGTCACTTTTTGAGGGTATACTTTGGGAACTATTGCATTCTACTACACATAGTTCCATCCAAAGTGGTTGAAAAGGCACCATATGAGATATGGATTGGGAAATCTCCTACTTTGTCTTTTCTAAAGATTTAGGGTTGTGATGCTTATGCGAAGCATTAAATTTGAGATAAATTGGTATCCAAATCAGACAAATGTTATTTTATGGGATATCCTAAAGAAACTAAAGGATATTACTTCTATAATATTTTTTAGAACAAAGTGTTTATTACTTGGAATGGTGTCTTTTTAGAAAAATAGTTCATTTCTAAAAGAACTAGGGGGAGTAAAGTTTAACTTGAAGAAATTGAAGAACCATAAGATAGTATTGAACTATCAATGGAATCTCAAAAGGATTCACAAGCAGCTATTGTACTTGTGAAAGGAACATAAGTTCTAAGAAGGTCTATAAGAACATGTCATATACTTGAGAGATATGGATTTCTCTTAATTGACAGTAAATAAGTGATGCATATAGACCAAAGTCAGTCCACATCGTATTAAGAGGTTATGGATAGTCCAAACTTTGAGAAATGGGTAGAAGCCATGTAGTCTGAAATGTAATGCATGAATGATAATAAAGTATGGACTTTGATTGATCTGTTTGATGGTTTAAAAACTATTAGGTGCAAATGGGTTTTCAAAAAGAAAATAAACCTGGATGGCAATGTGCATACCTATAAAGAAAGGCTAGTTACAAAAGGTTACAAGCAAACACATTGTATAGACCATGATGAAACTTTTTCATCGATTGCTATGCTTAAATCCATTCAGATTCTCCTCGTCATAACAACATACTATGATTATGAGATATGGAAAATGGATGTCAAAACAACATTTCTTAATGGAAATCTTCTTGAGGATGTGTATAAGACACAACCAAAAGGTTTTGTCAGTCCTGAGAATTTTGGAAAAATTTTATAAGCTTCAAAGGTCCATTTGTAGATTAAAGCAAGCTTCTTAAAGTTTGAATCTTCATTTTGATAAAGCAGTTAACGAGTTTGGTTTTATAAAAAATGAAGAGAAGCCATGTGTTTACAAGTAGGTTAGTAAGAGTGCAATAGTTTTCTCTTTGTTATATGTTAATGACATATTACTCATTAGAAATGATATCCCTACTATACAAAATGTTAAAATGGTGGTTAGGAAATTATTTTTCAATGAAAGACTTAGGTGAAGTGAATTGTTTTTCAATGAAAGACTTAGGGTAAGCCACATAGATCTTGGGCATCAATATCTATAAAGATAAATCTAAAAGGCTTATTAGCCTAAGTTAGAGTACATACATTGATAAGGTACTGAATAGGTTCAGTATGCAATATTCTAAAAAAGGATTCTTACTAATGTCACATGGAAAAACTATGAGCGCCTCAATTTTTACAATTGTGCATGAATGATTGGAATCTTGCTTGTGACTCCTACCTTTTATTAATCATCATCGAGGGATCAAAAGGACCGATGGATCATACATTGGTAATAGCACCCTAGTCATGGCATACAACTTGGGTCAACGGGTGATAGAAGCCATTTTTTTAAAATAGTAGCCAACAACGTACCAAGATGGGATAACACATTGGTATCATGCCTAAATGCAATGTGGAGCTACCACTTGACTTTTGTCAAGAAAAGAATTTAAAAAAGGCAAAATCTGAACCTATTCTATGTCAATTAGAAGACCCATTTCATCTTTACCCCATCAGAGATCGGGTTCGAAAACTGGGTACAACTTAGGGAAGGGGTTAAGCATCCCCAAACCATTTGGATATTAGGATCTAATCTTTGAACATTTCTGGTTCACTTTTAACACATTAATCAAGTTATTGATTAATCCAATTACCACCTCTAAACATACATCTAAGGCAATCCATATAGACAAACCAAGTCATCAAATTAATGGGAGAAGTGTCATACACTTATGGTATGGTGTAAACATGCATCATCCATTCACACATAACATACATAAGAAGAGATAGGGATCATGCATCATGGCATAAGGTCTCATCATGTACCACCATTCATTCATATACATAATCATCCATAATGGGGAGAGGGATCATGCATCATAGTATAAGGTAAGCATACATAAACAACCATCCACACATATTACATTCAAGAGAGGAAATGGTGAAGACC
Source organism: Omphalea diandra (assembly GCA_949677035.1). Classification (NCBI taxonomy): domain Eukaryota; kingdom Viridiplantae; phylum Streptophyta; class Magnoliopsida; order Malpighiales; family Euphorbiaceae; genus Omphalea; species Omphalea diandra. The sequence continues at coordinate 31,471 of CATIWR010115993.1, forward strand.
AAGTTAATGGTATAATCCCAAGAAAAAGAAGCAAGTTAGTAATAAATTAACATGAAGACAAATAAACAAAAAAAAACTCAAAGCCAACAAAGAAAGGAAAGTGAAGCCCATGGTTATCACCATACCTTAGTTCCATAGTTAAGGTGCCTAGCAAGTACCTATATCCATAATATTCACATTATATCATCACAAACCAAATAGTATAGATTATGACATATATGAATAAGTGCATGAATCATGAATAATATGAAGATGTGGACACACATAAGGTCAAACATTTGGAGGATATTAGGTGGCCTAAGGCACAGATTCACTCAAGTGAGGTCCTAAGGTCATTGAACCCTCACTCACTTTGCTCATAAAAAGCTAAAACATTTAAGGTAGAACCTAACATTGGAAGTAGCTAGAATGCCTACATGAATCTAAGAGACTAAAGTGCACTATTCATATTACTATTCATGAATTCTAACACAAAAGGGGAACATTAGGTCAAGGGAAACTTGATTTCCTCTCTTAATTATTAACCCTAGGTGTAAAAATAGAACAAAAAAATAAGATTTAGAAATCAAAGAAATTAGAAAACACATAGCCTCCCATCAAGGCATCAAAGGGCTAGAAAACATTATTTACATGACAATTATGTATTGTAGCATAAAAGGGATTACCATGGTCAAAAGGAAATTAAGTTCCTCACTTGGTTATCACCTCAAGATGTCAAAATAGAAAAAAAAAACTATACTTAATGTTTAAAGGGCAAGGAGAACATACAAGCATTTTAAGTGAAAGAAAGCAAAGAAAACGATTTTGAAAACTAACTAAGCTCCATTATGAAGTGAATAGGCATCTTAGGCCATAAAGCCTCATCCTATTCTATCACTCGAGTCATCAAACATCCTAAAAGATACCCTCAAAAGCAAGAAATTCAAAGAGAAGAATAAGAAATTTGTATACTAGATTGTAGGAAACCTGGGCTATACAACCATTGATAAAGGATGTATAGCCAAAGATGAGGGTTGTACAACCTACTAACAAGGTTGTATAACCCTTCTTTTTTGGGTTGCAAAACAAAAAGAAGAGGAAGAAAGAGGAAGGAAGAAGAAAGGGAAAGAGAGTCTCTAAGATGTTCCAACAGTGTCTTTGCTCTCAAAAGCTCATAATTAACTTAATATCCTCCAATATTGATTACAAAATTTACAACATAAAGGGGGAAAAATCTAGTTCTACCTTGGAGAGAGTGGAATAGGGTTAGGCTTTTAGGTCTCTATGTTTATGGGTATTTGAAATGTCATGTTTGTATAATAACCTTAGGGTTTCCAAACCTCTCCCATCTCTTCAGAATGGGGGGTATTTATAGGTGTTAGGTGGATGCACAACCCTAAAATGGTTCTAATTATACCATGGATGTATCTAATCATAGAGAAAAGGAGTGTTGTATTAGAATTAGGGTTTGGATGTGGGCTATATGACCTAGAATAGGTTGAACATTCCAATGTTAGCATTATACAACTTTAAAGTTTATTGGGTGGATCACTTCTAGTGTTCCATGAATTAGGGTTTAAGCAAGGTTGTACAGCTTAGTAGTGAGTGTTGTATAACCTTATAATGAGGGTTGTACAACCTTATTTTGTAGGCTATATAGCCCACCAAACTTAGTTTGCGATCTTAGGCTTGGCTTAGGTTTAGTATTTGGGTTCTCTAATGCTTTCTAAGATCTTTCAACCTTTGCATTGTGTAATTTCTTTTACATTTTGGGGATTTGGTTAAATGATTTTCATCATTAGGCTTTATATCTAGAGGTTCAAAATTTGATGTTCACAATTCACCTCCTATTTTATGGGGCATGGAAAACAATGTTTGGGAAATGTCAGTTTGAATAAGTCATGACAAAGCAAAGTATAAAATGTAAAACATTAGCAAGGATACTATTTCCTTAGTAGCTCTTCAAGCAAGTGCTAAGGTTCTTAACAGCCCTCTAGTAAATACTAAGGTTCCTAATAGCCATATTCTTCCAGTAACCCTCGAGCAAGTACTTGGGTTCTTTCTTAGTAAACCTCTAACAGATAGTAAGGTTCCTAGCAGCCCTCTAACAAGTAATAAGGTTGATCTTCTTCTTCTAATAGCCCTTGAGCAAGTACTAGGATTTCTAGCAACCTTCTAGCAAGTACCAAGGTCAATCATCTTCTCCCAGCAACCCTCAAGCAAGTATTAGGGTTCTTTTTTAGCAGCCCTCAAGCAAGTACTAATCATCATGATAGCCTTCTAGCAAGTACCAAGGTGTTATATTCACATAAATCATCTATTGTGATCAATGTCACTCTTACATTTCTTGATGTATGCTTTGGTCTTTATGACTAATAGTTTTTGGCTCAGAGGTGCCCTATGGATAGTACTTGTGTCATCTGAACCTTTCTGGCATTTGCAAAGAATCAAAGTCCTCACAGTCTTCTAGTTATCTTAGAGCTTCATGTTTATCTTAAGGTAACAAACCTAGGTCTGGATATTATAGGAAGTGTTTCCTTAAATTTTGTTATTTCTAAGAAGGAATATTTCTTAAAAATATTTTTAGGACTTCAGGGGGGTCAAATTGTCATTAAAAAGGTTTATGATGGTCTGATCTAGATCTAGTAGCTTGGAGTGTTCTTTGGCATTCTGAAAATAGTAAGGGCATTTTAGGCAATTGATCATTCTATAGCTCCTTTAAGAGGTTAGGGTTATTTCAGTAAATTAGTTGTTTGGGGCTCCTTAGGGATCTGAGGGCATGTTGTTAACTTAGGTGCAATTCGACTTAAGAAGTGGTCAAGGTTATTTTCATAATTTGACTATTATTAGCCTAACTTGAGGAACCAATTGTATTTTGATAATTCTGGGATCAATTGGGCTTAAAGGGAAGGTAGGATTTGACTTAATGGGCTAAGGGCTATGCCTGTCACACTTAAGGAGGGGTAGGGCCTACTAAGCCCAATTGGGCTAGTTTGTCCCGTCAAAGTTATATAGCTTGGCTAAGGCTATACAACTCTATAAGGTTATATAGCCCTATAAGGTTATACAACCCTCCTTAGACTGTACAACCTAGGGTCATTATAAAAGGGCCTCGAAAGCCTTTCATCCTTATTCATGTTGTTTCTTTTCTCTCTCTCTTCACTTCCTATCTCTAATCTTCAAATGTAGCTTCTAGGCAATCTTAACTCCTTTTGGCAACTAACATGACTGAATTTCCTGATGATAAGATGTACGACGACGAAGATAAGTTTACTGATTAGAATCTCTCGACTCTTGACTCGTTTGGTCAGCTACAATCTCAATGGGGGTTCGAGTGAGTGAGCATGTTGAAGAATGCAATAATGAAGATGATTCCACTTGACTACCCTCTAATCGATGACATGCCGACGATCTATCACTTAACAGGAGCCGTCTTAGGATAAGTAGGCGTCATCTTCCTCTTCTTTCAATTTTATTTTTATTTTTTGTGAGCTTTATCACCATAGGCCTTAGGCACTACCCCTGAATTTACTTTTTTTTTGCGAATATTAGGTTAGCTCATAAAAAATTTAGAAATAATTTCCAGGATAGTCATCTTTTATTTTTAGTGAAATTTATTTTTTCACCTATCATATTTATTGATTGTCTCTGATTTGCATGACTTAGGCTTTATTCTTTGACTTATGCAAAAATGTAATGAAATTAATTTATGGAATGTTTTATGAAAAATTAAGGTACGCACCTGAGTGAATAATTCATTACTTCTGCAAGTTTGCTTGTCTTAAACCTAAGAGTTCATTCCCCTCTTGTTCTTCAAATTACATATGTGTATGTTTATCTTACTATTATTTTTTCTTTCTTTCTTTAGAGGATAGTCTTCTTCTAGAAATGAGGCAGCTCCAGTTGTCCTACTAGGGCATGGCAGCATATGTTGCATCATCAGGTGGTGGCTTGTCTATAGGGGGATTGAGATATGGACTTTTCTACGATTGCTTCTTGACTAGACATTCAGGATTGATCTGTCGATGGTGCACACGTTAGTAGAGCGATGGATGGACATGACACACACTTTCCCCTTATCATTGATTAGCGAGATTTTAATCATTTATGGGGATTTCACCTTTCTAATCGGGTTACAATTCATAAGCATTCCACTCCTTATCGATTTCAGGGTACATTATCCTGCTCTCCAACAAGATTATCTGTGAAAGGTCCTAAGTTGCGTTCCCTTATTAAAGGGGAATCGATTCGTGACGATGCCAACTATTTTGATTAGCGCTCCCATCATTACTAATAATAGTCCTATCAAAGTGGTTGATCAACATGCTCATTGCTACGTACTATACTCCCTATCAGGATATGTGTTCTTGAATGCTTTTAGGGTGGTGGAGTTATGTCTAGTACCTGCATTAGATAACTTGGACCTACTACTCCACTTCAATTGTGGATCTACAGTGTTGGCATACCTCTACCATTACCTTACTCCCGTGGTCAGGGCTATATGTATGATGCATGAAAAGTGCTTGTCGTAACTACCATTAGTTCCTTTTGTTCTTTGTACGTTTATTGCCATTTTATTATTTTTACCCTTACATCAATCTTTATTGATAGGCTTGGGCCATCAAGCTGGGCCTACTGGAAGGGTTGGACCCTGAGGATGGTATGGAGGGTGGCTATCCTCATTTAACTTGATAGAGTGTAATGAGCTATGAGGAGTCTTCTATAACTACCATACATGCTTGCCTGAACACGATCACTCTGGACCAAGTATTCTCCTTACACTGAAACCATCATATTAGTTATGATAATTTAGTTTTTTATCTAGTATTATACTTACAATGATTTTACATTTCCATTACAACTATGCCTTGATTAGAGGGGTCTTATAGCTACATGGGCACTTGAGGTGGTTGAGGCCGATATTATCTCTTATGACCATGGATTGATGGTAGGGAGCTCCATCCAGGAGTGATACCTTAGGAGCATATCTTTCGTTGGTACGAGGGTTTAGATGAATGTTCTATCCGACAACATTAGCCTATGAGCTTGTTTTATGCGAGAGACTATAAGGGTGCAGAGCTAATTGATGGTCTATGCTACATTCCTAAAGAGTAGTTTTCTTTTGTCGGTGTTCCATATAGATCTCAGACTTCAACACACTTATAGGAAGCCTCTTTTTGTCAGATACAGCTATTCGAGTGTTCCTTTGTTATGCACCTGATTACAGCTCTAGAATTGAGGTACCATTGCTTAAATAGCTCAGAGCCCAACTGCTCTTGCTCTATTTAGTTTTGATGCCACTCAAGGTTGCAAACGGGCCCATAAATTTGTTCTAGGACCATGGAGCCTATTGTGGTAAGCAATTTGTCTTCGAATAGCCTAGTGGAGTCTTGTATGACCTTATTGACTGGATTGATGATGTCTTTATGGATCACTTGGTCTACCTATGCTTTTGAGCTAGTCGAGACCACTCATGTAAGTTCATTATTACTTGTGCTTATTATGTCTTGTTTAATGGCAAGATGTGCTTCTAAGAATGTTTTTCTTCGAAATAAGGGGTATTTATAGGTGTTGTATGGGTGGACAGTGCTTAAAATGGTTGGGTGGGTGGACAATGCTTAAAATGGTTCTTGTTGCACCATAGACTCATCCAATCATAGATAACAGGAGTGTCGTACTGGAATTAAGGTTTGCATGTGGGCTATACAACCAAGAATAGACTATATAAGTTTAGGATTTAATGAGGGGACCGCTTCCAAAAAGTTCCATGAGTTAGGGTTTAAGCAAGGTTGCACAACCTTGAGGGAAGCTCTATAGCCTTGTAGTGAGGGTTGTATAACCTTATAATAAGGGTTGTACAACTCAATATTATAGGTTGTATAACCCACCAAACTTGGCTAGCAACCTTAGACTTGGGTTAGGTTCAGTCTTTGGTCTTGGTCTTTAGGCTTCTCCAAGGTTTTTTAAGATCTTTCATCCTTTACATTATGTAATTCCCTTTGCATTTTAGGGATTTAGTTCAATGATTTTCATCAATAGGCTTTGTATGACAATAACTCTTAACAAGACTTTGTGTCTAAAGATAGAAGATAAGCGAAAACGCATGAATAAGATTTCATATGCTTATGTTATTAGATATATCATGTATGCCATGATATAGACTCGACCTAATGTCTCGTATGCATTGAGTACGATGAGTAGCTACTAGTCAAATTCAAGTGAAAGTCACTGAATAAGAGTTAAGAATATCCTCAAGTTTTTTAGAAGGACTAAAGATGCATTCTTAATAGATCGGGAATAGAAAGATGAGCTGGCTATAAGTTATTACACAGATGCTAGCTTTCAGCATGACAAGGATGACTTTTAATCGCAGTTAGGTTATATGTTTTATTTAAATAGAGGTGTAGTGAGTTAAAGAAGTTCAAAGCAAGACATCATGATTGATTCTACAACAAAAGTTGAGTATATAATTGCCTCAAAAGCAATTAAGGAAGCGATTTGGATCAAGAAATTTATCACTGGACTAGATGTTATACCTTGCATTTCAAATCTAGTAGACTTGTATTGTGATAATAATGGAGAAATTGCATAAGTTAATGAGCCAATATCATATCAACGATCTAAACACATACTCAAGCATTTTCATCTCATTCAAGAGATCAATGAGAGGAGAGACATAAAGATATGCAGAGTGTCAACCAATGACAACATTGTTGATCCATTCACCAAACCACTATCACAACCAAAGCATAAGAGTCATGCTAGTTCAATGGGTATTAGATACATTTTTTATTGGGCCTAATGTGAGTGGGAGATTGTTAGTTAAGTGCCCTAGGCCAATTCTTATGATGGATATTTCTTAATAATGTCATGGTTGTAATTTTATTAAATATCTCTTTTATATTTTATGACTAAATTATAAATTCCATAAATTGTTAATTCTACATAATGTCATCAAGTATGTGACTCGATAGTAAAACTTTTAGGTGTAAAGAATTTTATTCTAAATTGTCCATAGTCGATCATTATTGTTAGAATAATAATAAATGAATACTAGTATATGTTTGATTGATGACTATGTTGTGCTAGTCATGGATTTGTGATATTAAGTCAGTGCTAGTAATGGATTTGTGATATTAAATCAAATACATATATACATGTTTAAGAAACTTTATATTGGACTAACACGTAACGAGAACACTATATGGATAAATAGTCATATGTGATTTTCATAACTTAATCCTCTAACTTGAAAATCACCAAGATTCCAATATGATGAACTTCATGTTTTGATATAGTCCAACATTATTTTTAACGGAATAATTATACAAACTGATATTGGACATGAAGTAAATCATATAAAAGAAAATGAGTGATTGAGAAGGAAATTGTCTCTCATATATTTATGACAAATATATCCCTAGGTCCCTCATTAAGTTAGACTGAAGAGATTGCATGGCCATGTGAAAATGATTTGATAAAAGTTATCAATGTCATTTTACATCAGTCTGGTTAGAGATCAAGAAATAATTGAATTGCAGAAGGATAACATGATTTTTGTATTATGTTCAATTAAGATATAATGTGACAAAAAGATTATAATAATATTTGTGTAATAGTTTAGGTCGAATCATTGACCTTCACATAATTTGAGTAGTCATAATGTGTTGTTAGAGGTTACTTATGACTTGTAAGCCAAAATAGATTTTTGGACCACTGCCAACATTATGTGAACCTACAGGGTCGCACACATTCAATAAGCCCAAAACGAAATTGAGTTTTACTACTTTCTCTATTTGTAATTAAGATAATTAGAGATATTATCTAAAATATTTAGATGTTTAATTCATTTTAAAGGTTAAAAATGAAATAGGATATTATCTTATCTATATTTTTTAAGATATATAGTTCGTTTAAATATATTAACGATTAAGACATATATGCTCATTTTAAAGTTTTCCAAAATCTCACAAAGCATTAATGTTCTTTTGAAAATGTTTATAGAGAGAGAAAGTGTTAGCACACTTTTGATTTGGAGAGAGTTTGTTCATGTGGATACCTATAAAGGACCTTCATTAATTTAGTAGCATTTGGATCTGACTATCTACACTCTAAGATCGAGGTTGGATATTACTGATGTAAACCCCCTATCTACCTTCCATTAATCTCATCTCTCTTATTCAAATTAGTAAGGTTTTTGCATCGTTATTTTCAATTTTATTGAATCATATCGAACCTTGATGGGTTTCTTTGGAGAAAAATTTTTGTTTTTCCACTGTTCTTGTTCTATAAATCCCAACAATAATCATATCTTAAATATTTCACCACCTTATGATAGTAAGAATGTAACATCCTCAACCTAATTCATTTGCATTTTAATTATGATATATTTGCATGTACGCATCACCTCACTTAAGCATGAATACTTAGATTATAGCATTTGAGGTGTTTGAATATGAATATGGTGTTTGCATAGTTGCATGTCAAATTGTCATATGTTGTGTGCATGTTATAATATCTTAAATAATGGTGTTTTGAAACTTATTAAAAGTATAAGGAGCATATGGGGATTGGTAAATGCATAAAGGTGATAAAAGAGTGAATAAGAGGGACAAAAAGAGGAAAATTGAGCTTCCAACCAATAGTGACAAGTCATTATGATTTTTTCCTACTAGATTAGGTATATAAATTGAATTTCTCTTCCTTTATGATCATATTAGAGTGGAAAAATGTGAGGGGGTGCAGTAAAAGAAAGAGAAATGAAGAAAGAAAGAAAAGAAGAAAAAGAATAAACAAAAGCTAATTATGTCAATTTGAACAAGTCACGACAAAGCAAATTATAGGTAAAGTTCATGTTGAAAGTTGAAGCTTGAGAGAAACAAGAGTTGATTATGTTGGTTTGGTTGTTAAAGTAGACTATTGCACCTATGATTTCATAATGCTAGAAGAAGAATTAGGAAAAGTGTAATACATAAAAGTTGTAGATTTATATCCCATCTAAATACCTATAAAATAGTTTTAATCCCATATAAATGCCTATAAAATAGTTTTAATCCCATATAAATGCCTATGAAAATAGTTTTACTTAATTTATTATGTAGGAAGAAATATTGCACTTTGATTATGACTGGTTATTGTTAAACCTATTTCGCCATTAGTTTTAATTTCCAATAATTTTGTAGGGCTAAAGTGGGAACTAGGTAAAGTAAAAAGAATAAAAGTTATAGCTTTATGTCTTAGCTAAATGCTTGTAAAATAGTTTTGGCTAATATTTTGTGTGTTAAGAGATATGGCTCCTTGATCTGGACTGATCCTGAACCTATTTATGCCTACAAAGTTTGAGATTGATCATTTCTTTTGAAGACCTTAAAAGCCAAATTAGAGAATGTGTGAAACATGAAAAATGTTCATTTATTTGTTAACTAGTTGGGTCTAAAGTAGTTTTTCAATTGGACTTCTACATTTTGAGATATGGCTAAGTATATTGGACTGTTTTGGTATAATTGCACCCAAAAAAAGGAAAATTTCTAAAATTCACCATAAATTGTGTATATTATATTTTGGGATGAATTATGGATATGTTGTACCTATGTATGTCTAGTTTAAGGAAAAAAAAAGAATCAAGTCATTTTGATTTATGGGACAAAATTAACTATAGAAACAAACTGCAAAGGTCATAATATTTTATTAGAGCATACATGCATAAAGAGATAAAAATGTTACTTTATCACCATAGATTGAATGAGTGTACTAAAATAGGTCTTCAAGGCACTAAAGATAATATTGGGAATAAATCAAGACCATCTGCAGCTTAATATCTTGGAGATAAAGATAAGTAAATAGCTAATGGTATTTAAACATGTGATTAGTTAAATGCTATGAACTTATACTCTTTAGATTGAATTGTTGTTTAATGAGATGATATTGATGAACTCTTTGATGAAAGGATTGTTGTATTCTTGAATTAGTTATTCTTATGAGATATTGTTAAGTTGTGGCTTAATAATGAAAGTATGTTGTGATATGATTTGCAAGGTTGATGGGTATTACTATTAGTCATTATATTGCATGAATTTTGTTGGATTTATGAATGATTTGCAAAAGGACTATTATTTGATATTGTTTAAGCAAGCAACAATATATTATATAACCTATGTGGCAATAATCTATAGATTGTATGACAAAAAAATTTGATAGTCTATGTGGCAATAATCTATAGCATGTTTGACAATAATATATGATACCTTGTATGACAACAATATTTGATAGCCTGTGTGGCAACAAAATGTAATAGTCTGTGTAGCAACAAAATATAACAGCCTCTGTGGCAATAATAAGTGATAGCCTATGTGGCATTAAAGATTAAAAATTCTTTATTTTGTGCATGGATGGGATGATAGGTTATTTATATTTAAATTCTTGTTATATTATTTGTGATTGAAGTATCATTTAGTATTTACTTACTGAGCATATAAGCTCACTCTTTTGCATTTTATTTTCTTTCAAGAAGAGTAGACTAGAGATTGCATCTAGTTTACATTTTACAGTTGTTTTTTACTAGTTTGATAAAGGTTGGGCCAGTATATAGTGTTTTAGTATTTTGGTTTATTTAGCCATATATGTTTTGTTATAAATACTCACTCTGTTGTGATATAAATTACATAGCGCTCAAAACAATTGAAGAAAGGTCTTTCAATGATAATGGGATGACATGAGATAATTTTAATGATGTTATGTCATTATAGTACTTCATACTTTATGGATGAGTTAATACATATGCGTGAAAATGATTATTAAATATGGATTAATAACTCAAGGTACCTAATAAATCGAGTAAAGTTAAATAAAAAAAATTTGAAAAGGGATGTCACAAAGAAAGTTAACAAATAGAAGTTAGAAAGTCAAGTTTAACTCTAAAATATTTTTTAAAAAATCTTTTATTTCTTTATTTCCTTTACTAAAAACATTCATTTTATTAAAAATTTTATTTCCAATAAACATTCTCTCATAAATTAATTTGTAAGAAATTATAAGATGTGGAGGTAAAAGCCTAACTATATCATGGATAAATATTAATAATAAAGCATAAACTGTAACATCTCTATCCCTATTCATTGGCATTATCACATGAATATATTCATTGCACAAATGATATGAAATCACATATGAGCATATGCACTGTATCAAATGATATGAAATCTCACATGAACATATGCACAGGATAAATAATCAT
>CATIWR010115994.1:0-10472 GCA_949677035.1 Omphalea diandra
TCTTAATCTACGAATTGACTAAGAGCAATCCAACAATCAAAAGTCTATTTCAGAGGCAACAAAGACAATAAAACACACCCATCGTTGTCTAGTTTTTGTAACTCATCAACTCATAATGATTTACAACACTATTATTATGATGCATAAATTAATATAATGTTGTTGTTTAAGTTTTCCTGGACATTGATGAATAATAAAGTTTAGATATTTAAAGAAAAATTAGAGATTTCAAACTAACAAAGGTCAAAGTGTTTTTTTTAATATTGGGACAAAGGATAAATTTAAATCTTGATATCCACTTTTAAATAGTCTCATCTTATGGATAGGTTAAAACAATAATTAACAATAGTTAAAATATTCAAACAACTGAAAACAACTTTTTGGTTTTCATGCAAATTGTCATTAATTATTAGCTCGTCATTCCTTACCACTTCTCCATATTTAAATTAATAACATTTTTTATTTACATTTTATTTGTTTAGCTAATCACTAATTAATAAAAAATTTATATGTAAAAAAATTTGTTACTGATTTATTATAGTTTACTATTTTATCCATATTTAATTAATACGTTCTAATATATATATATATATATATATATATATATATATATATATATATATATATATATATATCAACATTTTTTCAATTTTATTTTATTTATAATTAAAAACTAAATAGAACTAAAACTTACATAACTAACTATATATTAACAACTCTTAAAAGGCTATATCATTCATACAAGAAATGCTGCCAAATCATGTTACAGAATCTGCTGAGATAATTAAGATTACTATTGAAAAAATCTGATTTTGAGATAAAAACAATACAAGATATTCTTTCTCATATCTAATTATAGATTTTTTTAATATAAGTTTTATAACTAAAAAATTCTTATTTATAAAAGTTTTAAAGATATATTTTTTCAAAATCAAATTTTTTCTCATAAAACTCACATTGTAAAAAGTTATAATTATGCAAGAGAGAGAATCTCTTACATAAGATATTGCTATTTATAAAAACCCACATTTTTATAAATATAAGAATTTGATTTTGAGATAAAAATAATATAAGATACTCTTTCTTATATCTAATTATAGATTTTTTGAATACAAGTTTTATAACTAAAAAATTGCTATTTATAAAAGTTTTAAATACATTTTTTCAAAATTAAATTTTTTACTCATAAAACTCACATTATAAAAAGTTATAATTATATAAGAGTGAGAATCTCTTGTATTTTTCTCCTCAAAATCAAATTTTTTCAATAGCAATGTCAAACATGCTCTAAGTGATATTAAGTGGAATCACTCATCGAAAACATATTAACACTTATGTCTTGTTTCAAATAAATGACGCAAAAAAGAAAAAAAAAGATTTTATTAATTAAATTTTCTCACTTTTAATGATAGAATTCAATTATTTGGAATAAATTGTAAAGTGATAGAATTCAATTGAATCTTATTATTTGGAGTAAATTTATAATGAATTGAAATCATTTTGTTATTTATTTAAAGCAAATACGGTGTCAATTTAAGTTATAAAGCTAATAAAGTAATTTTATTTAAAATTTTTAATTGAATGAATTCTCTTAAAATCTAATGATTTTTTAACTTAATTTGTTTTTCTCATCATATTATTTCTTTTTTAAATCATAGAATTTGATTTTTTTTTTTTAAATATAGACTTTTCAAACAAGAAAAATCCTTAAAATAAAATTATTTTATATTAAATTCTTTCAAATCTGAATTTTAAATGAAAACTTAGTCAGACGCATATAATTTAAAAAATACATAAAATATGAGCAAAAGTGAGAAGCTCAAGCAAGTGCTAGTACTTGATCTCACCCATGATATTTTTATTGGCTGAGTATTGAGTTAACCTCCTATATTTAAGTGAGATGTTGAAACTCAAAATTTGATATTAGTACCCTACACATAATTATGAACCAAATCTAGTAGAGATAGATGTTGAAATTGATCAGTTCGATCTCAGTTAGTTTGATTCCTTGTATTCATCATCATTAAATGTGATAATTTTGTTATTGACCAATTTAAATGTATTCAAGAAAAAGTGATTAAAATCTAAAGGTACATGAAATGATTTAAAATTTGTCATACTTGATCTAACCCATCTCAATTTGCTGACTTATCTAAATATGATTTGAAAATATTTGATATTCAAAATATAAGAAGCTTTTATGGGAGAAGGCCAAACCTAATAGCCAAAGATACTTATATTTTAGCTTCAGAATACTTCCATTCAATTGGGAGCTTGCCAAAATTCAAAGGTGAAAAAAGCTTTCTTTCAAGAGAGAAATAAACCTAAAACCAATGTTGAAAGAAGCTCATACTAGAGGGTGAGATTATTAAAAGTGTTACATCATAAGGATGAACGAGCAAATTGACTCTCACTAATGATCAGAGGATGAGGTTGCTGAAGGTTCTTATAAAATCTTTATGGGCAAAACTTAATTAACTCTAGATTCATAATCCATAGTTTTCTTAAACATATAAATATCATATATTAACATTATAAAACACATAACTAATAAGTTTGATAAGATCGACATATTGTAAACCTTAACAATAAATTGGTTTCTCTCCTTTGACCATTTTGTTTATGATAACTTTATGATGGTTTAACGTGATTTTGTGTTTTTTGTTTGTGTAAACCCTAATGGGTAGGAAGAGGAACTATTTATATCTTTTATAACTTAATTTAGTATGTCTATCACATAACTAGGTGAACATTTAGAATTAACTAACTATTTAATTATTATTTAGGCTTATGGGTTAACAAATAATTAGCCCAATATTAGGCCACATTCTAATATTCTCCCACTTAGCCTAATAATAATATTAAATAGCATAACTTTAAATGCACATAAAATTAATCCTCAAGGTTCAACATAAGTGATTTAATAAGATGAAATCATAAATGCAAGTTATGGAGGTTGTATATTATTTATGCAACATACTTCTTTCCATATACTACAATATTTGTTACCCACCATACTAAGTCCATAAATAATTATATTAAAAAAAATTTATCATGGTCCATCAGTATGTCTTAAACATTTTTCTGTCAAAACATTAAACATAAATGTGTACACCATTATAGAGCAGGACAACATTAATGCAGTTTCAAAAACATATAATTGAACTCAGAGTGCTAATGTCATCATAAATAATTATCATTTGGTATTACAAATAAGACTCATTCTATGTCCATGTTTCTTAAATATCTTTAGTTGTAAACCCTTAGTTAATGGATTTGCAATCATGAGATCAGTAGTAATATATTCAATAGATACTTCTTGTTTATGAACTTCCTCCTTAATAGCTAAATACTTTAATTTCATATATTTGGCACCCTTCAAATATTTATTATTCTTAGAGAAAAATACTACAACGAAATTATCATAATAAATTTTCAGCAGCTTGGTAATGGTGTCGACAACCCCAAGTCCTGAAATAAAACTCCACAACTATAAAGCATGAATTATGGCTTTAAAATATGCCACAAACTCTGTCGTCGTAGTGGATGAAATAGTGATAGATTACTTAGCACTCTTCCATGATATTACTTCATTTGCTAAAAGAAATAGATAACCAAATGGGGATTTCCTACTATCAAGACATCCAATAGAATTTGAACCTGAGTATCCAATCATTTCAAAATGATCAAACCTTGTATGCATGTGCATATAGTTCTTTGTTCCTTGTAGGTACCACAATACTTCTTTTGCAGCTTTCTAATGGTCAATACTAGGATTACTTTGATATCTACCGAACATTCTATTTGCAAAACTAATGTTTGGTCTTGTACAGGTTTGCAGATATATCATATTGCCTACAATTGAAGCATAAGGAATTTATTTCATCTCCTTTCGTTCCACATTATTCTTTGGACACTGCATGAGACTAAATTTGTCCCCTTTTTGGATAGGAACAACTACTGTTGAACATTTGTTCATATTAAATCTCTCTAAAATTCTTTTGATATAAGCTTTCTGAGATAGTCTTAACCATCCTTGTGATCTATCATGAAAAATTTTAATTCCTATCATGTAGGATGCCTCTCCCATATTTTTCATTTCAAAAATTCTTAGAGAAAAAATCTTTTGTCTCTTGTAATATGCCCATATAGTTAGCAACAAGTAAAATATCGTCAACATATAGGACTAAGAAAATAAACTTACTCTTATTGATCTTTTGGTATATACATCGATCAACAATATTTTTTTGAAAATCGAAAGATGTTATGGTATCATTGAATTTAAGATACCATTGTCGTGAAGCCTATTTAAGTCCATATATTATTTAGTTTACATACCATCTGACCTTTTGTTGCCAAACCTTTAGGTTGGTACACAAACACTTCCTCTTCATGATCTCCTTTAAGAAAGACTGTTTTCACATTTATTTGGTGTAACTCTAAATCATATTGAGCCACCAATGCCATTATTATTCTTAATGAGTCTTTCTTTTGAGACAAGTGAAAAAACTTCCTTACAATCGATGCCTCATTTTTTAGTATAACCTTTTACAATAAGTCTGGCTTTATATCATTTGATATTACCATTTGAGTTGTGTTTGATTTTAAAAACTCATTTACACCCAACTTGTTTAGAACGTTTTGAAAATTCAACGAGATCCCAAACTTTGTTGTCTTCCATGGATTTCAATTCTTCGTTCATGGCATCAATCCATTTTTCAAAATTAGCACATTTTATGGCTTGTGAAAATGAAACTAAATCATTATTGATTCTAATATCAATATCTGAATCTTGCAAATAAACCACATAATAATTCAAAATGGCTGACTTTCTTTCTCTTTGAGATGTCCTCAAAGGCATTTCTTGTCATTCATGTGCAACAGTCAATTGTGAGTTAGCACCTTGCAAGTGTCTTTCTTCATTCAAATATTGTTCAACATTATCTAAAATGTTTATTAATTATTGGAACAATATTTGGAGTAGTGTTTGTTCCTTCATTCAAATATTATTCAGTATTATTTTGATTTTCATTAGTTACTGGAATAATATTTGAAACATTTATGGATGAAGAAGCCTTTATGGTTAAAGGAACATCTAACCTTACTTCCTTAATATCCATATTTTGTCATTCATCACTCCCACTAACTTTACCATTCTCAATGAATCTAGCATTTCCAGTTTTCATAATTCTAGAACTATGGTTTGGATCGTAAAACCTAAATCCTTTAGATTTCTTTAGTTAACCAATAAAGTAACCACTAATCGTTAAAGAATCTAATTTCTTTTCATATGGATTATAGATTCTTGCCTTTGTTGGGCAACCCCAAACATGCAAATGTCTTAAGCTAGGTCTCTTCTTAGTCCATAGCTCAAAAAGAGTTTTTGGAACTACCTTACTAAGGACCGTATTTAATAAATATATAGTAATTTTAAGGGCATACATCCACAATGATTTAGGTAGTAAGGAGTTACTCATCATACGCCTAACTATATCCATCAATGTCCTATTTCGCTTTTCTGCTACACTATTTTGTTGAGGTGTGCCTGACATAGTGTACTGTGGACATATGTCATGTCTTTTGAGGAATTTTTCAAATGGACCTGGACATTGTCTTGACTCATCATAGTTCCCAGAATATTCATCATCTCTATCAGACCTTATGATTTTCACTTTTTTGTCTAATTGTCTTCCAACCTCAGTTATGTAGACCTCAAAGGCATCTAACACTTGAGATTTTTCTTTAAGCAAATAGACATAAACATACCGTGAAAAAACATTAATAAATATGATGAAATACTTTTCTCCTCCAAAAGATGGAGCATCAAAAGGTCTACAAATATCAGTGTGTATAATCTGAAGAAGTTGAGTGCTTCTTATGGCTCCTTTCTTATTGTGTTTGGTTTGTTTTCCCTTTATGCAATCCACACACACACTTAAATTAGTAAAATCTAGATTCAAAAGAATCTCATTCTTTACTAATCTTTGCAATCTTTCTTTGGATACATGACCCACGTTTATACCATAAGTAAGCATAATTTTTATTTACTGCAGTACATTTAATTCCAATATTATTATGGACAACAAGTAAGGATTCAACAAATTTATCATAAAGTTTCGATTTATATAAATCATCAGTAAGATCAACATAACCAATACCTAACCCAAAATCTCCTTTATACCCAATAACATGAAGTTTTGGAACAAAAACTAGATTCCTAGAAATTGAAGATACATATAAGATCTCTAAAAGGTATAGTTGATAACCAGAACAATGAGTCAAATGATAAGTCCTTACATCTTCAATCAGAGCCTTCATACGATTCCCCATAAAGATAAAATTCTTAGTTGGGTTTATCGTTTGTATCGTAATGAATCCCTGCATTATGTTGGAAACATGAGTAGTAGCACCGATATCAAGCCACCAAAAATTTAAAGGAACTTCAGATAAGTTTAATTCAAAATATACATAAATATGATATATACCTTTCTTTTCGAACCAAGTTTTACGTTTTAGGTAATCTTTCTGTTAGTGTCCAAATTTCGTATAGAACTTGCATTTTTCTATCTTTTGTTCTTTTTGATCCATTCGTAGAGCATTAATAGATGACTTCTTTTTCTTAAATTTGTTGGCTTTGACTTTCAGTCCTTTATTGGCTTTTGATGCACCAGGTTGACAATGCAATTCTATTGTTTCTTTAGTCTTGCTTTCTCTTGTGTACGCTTACTGGACGATTCATTAACATTCCACTTTTCCTTTATAGTGTTTATAGTTAAGTTGAAAAGTCCACATTCAGGAGGTAGCGAGTTCAAAATGAATTGTACCATAAAAGTGTCATCAACTGTATTCCTAATGTTTTTAATCTTGCTACAATATTAGTCATCTTAATAATGTGATCTTGCATACCCCATGACCCAATATACTTCATAGTCTTGAACTCTGCCATAAGGGTACCAACAAATGACTTGTTTGTAGAACAAAATTGTTCTTCCATAAATTTCAAATATTGTCTTGCATTTTCAATTTGTGGAATAGTTTTCTTAATATTGTTGGAAATAGTCATTCACATAAATATAAGGCTCAATCTATTAGAACGTTCTCATGCCTTATAGTATAATTTGTCTTCCTTACTACTTATATCCGTAAGAGCAGGAGGTTGATCCTCTAATAGTGCCAAGTCAAAATCTAAAACACCTAAATGAAAATTAACTTGTTCACTCCATTTAGATAAATTCAAACCATTGAAAATAATAATAGATGAAACTTGTGAACGAAGAGAAATAGCTGCAAAAATATTCATAAATGCTCACATTATAAATAAGTTCATTTATGGATTTACAATAATTAAATATTAAAAGCATATTATAGTTCCCCTTTTGGTGGATACAACAATATACTATCATAATTTAAATACCAATGATAATCAATCATAAGTAAATAAATATTTTAAATCAAACACATATGTCATCTTTCGATGTACAAATATATTTGATCAAAATATTAATTTACTCTCATTATGTTTAGTCTTTTCTACAATAAGTAAATTCACCTTTCGATGAATTAAAGAGTTATGAAAAACTAATACCAATTTATCATTAACTTTATTTATCTATAGACATTTTATTAAACATTATGGGTAATCAATTTTTTATTTATTTATACATGTCATCATCATAGCTTGGCCACTTTGATAACTAACAAACAACATAAATATAATTCATGCATAAATTAAAACTTTATTTTAATAATATATATTTATAAAACAATAATGCAGATATATGATAAATGCAATTAAATAAAATTAACTATTCATTATATATGCACACAAACCTAATATTTATATAAATCAAATTCTTCAAGTATCAATCACACATACTTAATATATCATTATAAGGGGTGTAAAAGAGCCAACAAACTCATTAGCTAAGTCGGTCAAACATAAGTCTTTTCTTTTTATGGTCGCATGTTTAATTGCGCTTGCCCTCATTTTTATGCTAGTATTTTCATTAAAAGTTTAAAATAAAGGTATAAAGGTATGGGATCTCATGCATTTTGGACTATATGTTCAAGTGGTATAAACTGTAATCATATTATACAATGCTTGTGTACTCTATTTATCTGAACTTGGATCAAATTGGTCAAGTAAAATTTTCTTATTTTTTATTAAAACATACTATACAATGCTTGTGTACTCTATTTATCTGCACTTGGATCAAATTATTTAATCGAACTCTAAAGCACTGCATAATCAAAATGCCATTTTTAAACTTCTGTCCCCCCAACTATGGATTGTGCATTGGCTATTAGATAGAGTATTCCTATTTAAGAGGAAGTAGAGCTAATCTCAATAATGAAAGAAGCTTCGATTCAAAGAGAAGCAGACCCAAGCTCAATAATGAAAGCTTACACTTGAAGTTGAGATTGTAAAGATTTTTTTTTTTTTTTGAGAAGTTGTTAAGATAATATAAGCTTTCACACATCAAGTGAACATTACAAGTAAAAAATAAACTTAAGATGCATATCAATAATAAAATTTTAAATTAAAATATGTGTTTTGATGTGTATTAAATAAAAGTATGAATGACCCTTTACTTTTTTTTTAAAAAAGTATAACAGTCAATTTCTTATACAATTATTATAATTAGTTTTAGATGTCACTATATTATTGGATGAGTGCATAAAATGAAGCTATACATTCAATATAGCAAGTTTTGCCCCCTTTTTTTAAATGAACTTTGATTAAATAAAATTAAAATATATTAATAAGTTTTATTCTAATGAATTTTGATTTAATAAAACTAATTAAATTTACAATGATTTTTTATCCTATAGTATTAAAGTTATTTCTAAATTTACAAGTTTATGAGACTTAACTGTGAGTTTGAATTGTGAAAGCTTATGACAAATCTCTACAGATTCTATTAATTTACCACTAAAAATATGATGAAGCTACCAAGTGCTAAAGTACACAACGCAAACTAAGGCATTGGATGTAGGGGTGGACATTATTAGGTTAGAAACTGAAAATCGAATTGAATTATATTAATTAAAATTCTCGGTTTATTTATTAATTCAATGTGATTTAAATTTTAGAAAATTCAATTATTTTGGTTCGGTTTGTTTTTCAAGTTTAAAAATTTCAAAAAAAATAAGAAATGAACCAAATTTTCATATTTTATTTTTAAGAAGAAAATTTATTTTTTAAAAATATTTTGACTTTTACACTAATTTATGTTTTCAAGTAATAATTTTAAAAAATAATTTTATAATACTAATTCAATAAAATTTAGTCTAATTAAATGTAAAGAAATAAAAAAGCTCAATAATATTAGGCCTTAAAATAGCCTAAACTGAAAATCGAACTGAATTAAACTGAAATATTTCAGTTTAATATGGTTTGGGATCAAATATTATTTAATTGAATTTTATTTATAAAAACATAAATTTTAATTTTTTAATTTAATTAATTCAATTTAATTTGATTCAATTTGAATTAAATCTCTTTCCTAATTGGATGGACAGTTTCGAGTGAACCTACTAGGTGCTAAGTACTATGGGTGAGCACAGTTTGATCTAATTCAAGAATTTGAAAATTTCCTGAATCATAATGAAATTTCAGAAATTTTAAAAATGAATAATCAGTATTGTCTTGAATTTTTGATTTGGGATAGTTAGATTCAGTTCGGTACGAGTTTGAGCATTCAGTTATTTCAATTTATTAAAAATTAAATTTTATATTTTTTTTATCTTTATGAACTAAAGTAAAATAAAATTTATATTTTTTACTTCTAATTATTGAAGACTAAAATAAATAAGTGATAATTTAATAAAATATAACTAATAACTTACGCATTAAATATTAAATTAATTTTTTAATATTTACTACTAATTTATAATTAATAATTAATAAATAAACTAATTATTAATGATATAAACTAACTGAGTGAATTAACTAGTAAAATTATATATATAAACTATAGTTCATATTGATTTTTTCAATGCAAAACGGCTATAATATAATTTAACCTGATTTTTAAATTAAATAATATAAAATCTTCAATAACATCTCATTTAAAAAATTGCCACAATTTAATTTAAATATTTTATTATTTACATCTAAAATAATTGGATTATTCAAGTCAATTTGAAAATTTCTCAGTCTGTTCTCACCCCTGCGAAGTACACAAAGGCAAACCAAACTATTATATGGACAGTCAGAGGCGCTCCTACTTCCCCAGCCCTAAACTTCCTCCAACAAAACACATGTAATCTGACAAAGCAGTAGACAAGTTTTTCTCCGTCCACGTCAACTCCAAAAATAAGATATAAACAAACTAACCCACCAACTATCTTTCTTAACCGTTTACTTTGAACCATTCCTGTCCTCCAACTGTATCCCAACTCCCTTACTTCTCTTACCACCAAGAAAACTCCCCCTGCTTTCCTCTTTTCAACTTACTCTATCAAGTCCA
>CATIWR010116017.1:0-23292 GCA_949677035.1 Omphalea diandra
TTAGAGATCCAGATTAAGTACCAAAGAGAGAAACTCAAAATTACTAGATTTCAGTACTTTACATACACACACACACACACACACACACACACACACACACACACACACATACACAATCAAATGTAGTACATAGAAGTGTGATTATATATCTACTCTACTTATGGACATCCCATCATGAGTTATGATATTATTTACATCATCTAAACACCCCTTATATCACTGAACATATGCTACATAAGGAGAAAATTAAAGTGTGAAAGTCTGTTGCTCTACAATCTACTAAAACCATATTTTTTGGACTAACAACTAATTGCCTTAATAAAGAGATAATAAAATGAATATGCTTTTCTAAAGTATTAAATACTTTTAAGAAAACAATCCCTCTTTGGATAATGAACCAAAAAATTTATGAGTTTTTTATATTGATTAATTCACCCTTCAGCCATGATAATGTTTTTAAACTGTACAATAGAAATATAAGCATAAAAAAAAAAAGTGGATATTATATATGGTAAATTGAATAGTTATTAATTCCAAATGTGACATGTAGTTATAATTTTTTTCAATTTAATTTACAATAAAACAAATGTGGAGTGTAAATATAAACTGTTAGAATCCAAATAAGGCTACCTTATGTTTTCATTAATCCTACTTTTCTTTCCACCCAAAGAAATCGTAAAAGTATTAAAGTAGCAATCTATGTTTATTGTCTTGTATCATTCAAAATTTTCATGCCAACCAGATAATTCCTACAACATTATCCAATATAAGTTGCATATTTACATGTACATACAACTACAAGACCATGTGAACATGTACATCATAACAATCTCTATAATTCTAAAGATACTTTATTCATAGATAATAGACTTCAGAACCATACATACCCCCATGCACTTGGTATAGCACAACCATCACTGAAAATAGTAAGATTTTATAAGTTTTTAGCTTTTTTTTAAATGGAAACTTATGTTACCTATTGATAAATGTTTTTTACTACTGTATTGGTATGCAATTATCGATGTTCTATCTTGGTTTCAATATTTAAAAGTACTTTTCTATTCCATCAGTTCATTCTATGAACAAGTAATGTTTGGTAAGTTTTTTAGGAAAAGACATTAGTGAAATAAATTGCATATTCATTGCATCTTGATATTGCTAATGCATGGATACTATGTGCTAATCTCACCTAGGATTTTATTTTCTAATTAGGCTTGGATTAAGGTTCAAATTTGCGACATTACATCCATATAGAAAACACTAGCACCACAAACCTAAAACTCACTTAGAAATTATTAATTGTGATCCTAAACATTGTATCCTTTTTCTTATATAACCTATCTATATTGATTCTTTGTAATAGTGAAAACACTAGGATAATCTTCATCAAATTTTAGTTGTAAAGTTCTTATGTATAAAGTTGTTATTCTTTTTTTAACTTTTACTCATTTTTTGTAATATATCATGCTTCTTCTTGCTCCCAACTTAAACGAGGAAGAAACTAATGCCATTTTGGAAATTAATCATATAGGCAATGACATGTATCATTATTCAACCAATGGAATCCAACATCTGAGGCTAGATTATATCAAAATGATGAGCAATAGCCTTGAATTATTTTTTTTAGTTTTATTAATCAATAATTTTGCTCATACTTGATTTGGTATCCCAAATATGAGGATCCTATGTTGTATTTGTGATTTGTACTAACTCATTTTGTGCATGCTAATACAATGAGTCATGGACACCTAAGAATCAGTTCATCTCTTATTTATTATTCATTATACACCTTTCACTTTCTATAAGCATGGATTTTATTATGAAGGTAACTTATGGACTTTGTCTCTCTAACAATAAAAAATTTATTTACAAATGAGACTTTTAAAGATGGTAAATAAAGTTATAACTAATATTTTAGGCTAGGATTTAATAAATGATGGTTGAAATTGAAATTGGACCATATGTTCATTGATCCATTTGTTTTGATATGGTAACTTCCTTTATAAGAGATTAATTTATACTGCTACAGCCTAACAATTGAGTGATGTCGATAGAAAGATAAGAAAGCTCTTAGAACTTATACGAGGATTGTTGGATTGATAATTGTGAATTAATTAAGGAAGCCTCTCAATTTTTTATACACATTTGTTACATTTTAAAATGATTATTGAAATTTGTATCTTGGAATTTTTCATACTTATAAATTAAAGATGCCTTACTTTCAGGATATTATCCAATAATTGTAAAGAATGAGGGATAATTAAAATGAGATCATTATTGATGATAGTGAAATTAGATAGATGGATCACAACAACCCTTTTAGCTCTATATATATATATATATATATATATATATATATATATATATATATATAAGAATGACTATTATATATTAGGTAAGAATCTTACAATATCTGTTCCTTAAGATGTGATGTCCATAAAAATATTTTGAAAGTGGTAAATCAACCTTCCAATTATTATGAAAATATATTTTATTAAGTGCTTGTTTATGATCCTTATGCTCAATTACAACTCGATGATCCTTTTGGCAAGGGTTGACCTTTTTTCAATTTTTATTTAATCCCTTCTAAAAGTCTAAATATTTGTGCTCGATTAGTTAGAATGACATTTCAGTTAGAAAGACACGGGTTTGCTAATTGTGGGATAACAGTATGTTTGCAGGCTTTTCATTTCACTAAATTTGCTTCCTTCATGTAATTGATAGAGATTAAGGTGCTAACCAAAAGATTCATAAGTATTCCCTAGATCCATTATAAAGAATTAAAGGTTCAATGACTAGAGCAAGGACAAAACACATGAAGGTGGCTTTGCAGGAATTAATCTTGGAGATGCAAGAGAAAGCAATTATTCTTAAAGATTTAAATGCATTACCAAGATTAATGACATACCTTTGTATTAAAGAGGAGGAACAAGGCTTAACACATGACATGAGCTTGCTTGGAATGAAGTATGACCATGCTTAAAGCCATCCAAGTGATCCAAACCTTTTGGAGTTAAGTCATAGCGATGTAAGGAAGAGACATGGTCGTGCAAGAGCATGATTCCTACTTACCTTAAGTTGTATTTTCCCTTCTAATTAGGAGCTCTAATTGGAATTATATTCTTATTTACATATGACTTAGAGGAAAAAGAAGTTATGTCTTTTTCTTTATCGAAAACTTTAGTTTTAATGGCTATTTACAAGGCTTTCCTATGTATTGAATCATTGTAACTTTTGTTATATAAATAATAACATCGAGTTAATTTTTGCAAGCTTTTGCTTCCCTTTCTTATGTTCTTGGTAGAACACAAATTTTGACTTATCAAAGGAGGGATCAACTTTGTGGTGCCTTCAAGATTAGCATTTTATGGTCTTAGTTTCATTAGGATTCTAATAAAATCGAGTATAACTTATCTTTTAGCTTTCTAGGAGAAGCATAATAAATTGATTTAAGAGTTCCAAGAGTATGTCATCTAGTGGACTCTTCTCATTTGGTATCAGAGCTTTGATCCTAGACATAAGTTACTTGTCCTTTGTTCATCTTTGTTTTGTGATCTTTGCATGTGTCTTTTGTTATCTTTGCATACTTTCTTTGAATTCTTCTATTTTACTTCTTCAAATCTATTTTATGTCTTTAGTTTGATTTTTTTTAAGAAATATAAAGAGATAAAAAGAAAGAAGAACATCCAAATTCAAAAAGAAGGAGAAGCAAGATTGTAGACAAGTAGAATCTATTTATTTTTATGTTACAAGCAAATACAATATCTTAATCCTCTCTATGAAAAAAGAAGATTTCTTGAATTGTAAGTTTTATATCCCTAATCAAATAAAGATTCTTCTATTTAAACTAATTTAGTTTCATGCTTCAATTTGAGTTCAATCAAGCATATACACGTTTATTTTGAGTCTTTTAGCCTTACTTTTGACTTCATTGCATTCTAGTAGTTTCTTTCACATGTCTTTTACTTCTTTTTGAAGTTTTCTTATTTTTTTGGCTATTTTAATTAATTAATTTTCTTTTGTATTGCTATTTGCCTCAACTAAATTCAAAAGTTCTGATTGTAAGGGTTGCCACCATCTAACCAATTGCTCTTTTAGATTTTTTAATTTTGATTCTTTTAATAATATAAAAAGGGTTTCTTTGTGTTAAAAGGCAAGAGTGGTAAGGTCATAATTGAGAAAAAGCCAAAATAGTGTGAAATAATCTAGTTTGTATGAAAACACATGAGGGAGTATGTGAGGAATCAATTTTTTTTTTATTTCTAACAAGTTTTATAGGTTATAAAAATGAGTAATAAAGGAGAACCATAAGAGCTTGACATGAAATTATTCATAAAGGCTATTAATGAACATTTTAGGAAGTTGAGTGCTAGGTTGGATGACATGCAATCCCTATGTAATTTTAAAGCCATTAGAAGGCATGTGATTAAGAAAGAAGGGGAAGTAGATTTAGATTTAGAGGAATCAAGTTTTAGCAAAAGCAAAAAGGCTATTTTTTAAAGAATAATAATTTGGTCAACATCAAGATGAAGATTCTACCTTTTTAAGGAAATAATGATCTCAACCTATATTTGGAATGGGCAAGAAAGGTAGAGCATGTATTTGATTACCATAATTACTCCAAGGATTAAAAAGTAAAACTAGCAACTATGGAGTCCATAGATTATACAAGCATATGGTGGGATTAATTAGTGATTAATAGGCATAGAAATGGATAAAAAGCAATTCATCCAAGGAAAGACAAAAAGATGGTTATGCATAAAAGATTTATCCCTAACCACTATTATAGGCACTTGCATAAGAAGTTGCAAAGGCTAGTTCAATGTTTCATAAGTGTAGAGGACTATTACAAGGTGATGGAAAAAGCTATGATAAAAGCTAATATAGAGGAGGATCGAGAGCCTACCATGGAAAGGTTTATTAGTGGCTTATGTTGGTTTGGATAGAGATGAGGCAACCCAAGAGGAGAGTGAATTAGGTTGTAAAAAAAACAAACTTAGTAGAAGCAATACACAAAAACCAACATAGAATTTTATAGTGGTTCGATAATGTGTCTACTCTACTCCCTAAACTTTCATTTTGGCTTTCTTATTCTTTTTGTAGGCTCAAGAATAACCTTTTCTTTTTCAAGGCTTAAAAACAACCTTCCCTTTTCAAGCTCAAGGGCAATTTCCTTTTCTAGGCTCAAGGACACCCTAACAAATACTCTATTTTAACAAGGAACAAAAGAGTCAACCCAATCCTTGGTATTTTTCTAAGGTGCAATACCAACCATTTAACTACTAGCAAGGATAGATCCAAATAGTGTCAATGTCCATCAATTAGGTAGCAAATATAATTTTATTGCTAAAGAAAACCTACTCTCAAAGAGTTACAAAGTAATCCTGACACTAGTCAAATCAAAATAACACTAAAAGCTTTATACAAAGAACTTATTGGATGTTCTATAGTTGTTTATAATCATTCTTCAAAGTTTTACAACCTTTTTTTGTCTTTAAAAATATTTCTTATATAGTCGAATGCCAAACTAGTCATTCAAATAGTTGATGTTCAATCTAACAGGTTTTCTGCAAAACTAGTCATTAGAAGAGACAATGCCTGTTGATTTTGAGCAACGCTTATTGGTCTTGAAATAAATAGTCCCAACACCCATTGTTCAACCTTCCATGGTCATTGACTTTGGCCTTAATTCCCATTAGAGTATGATCAACATCTATTGTTGATTTCTAAAAAGAGTAAGCTTTATGCAAAAGTGATTCAACACCTGTTGGAGATCTCGCAATGCTCGTTGGAAACATCTGAATACCTATTGATTATTTTAGTATACCCCATTGGGAGGTCCAAAAGACATAGCACAAACTAGAGCTCTTTTCAAATGTCTATTGCAAAAGGGTAACGTCTATTGCGAGGACGAGCATAACTCAAACTAGAGCACTTCTCCAATGCCCATTGTGAAAGGACAATGGTCGTTCTAAGGTCTAAAAGGTATAGCTTAAAATAGAGCACTTTCCAATGCCCATTTTGAATTTCTCAAAGCTTGTTGGATGATCCAAAATGCTTTATACATCTGTAGCACTTTTTTAATACCCGTTGCAAATTTTCAATGACCATTGAATTTGTTCTCCCCTATTACCGCTTGTCGAGTCTGTTAAATCGAATTATAAAATAATAAAGTACAAACATTAAAACTTATTAAGGTTTTATCATTATTTTATTATTATTCAAACAAATCATTTGAAGCAAAGAAGTGAGACTAATGTCTTGGGTTCACATAGTCTCCAAACAATCTCCCCATTGACATAATAACTTACATAAGGAGATTATTAATATAATGGATTTGCAACATTATATAAAGATAGAGGAACTATTACGCAAAGCCATTAAGGTGGAGAAGCAAATCAAGTCTAGAGGAACTAAATCTGATTCAACTTTTATCTCTATGTTGAAGTCTAATTTAAAGGACAACAAGGTTATTTCAAGAATAAAAGAAAAAACCAAGTTAAAGGATTCAGTTGTTATTGCTAAAGGTAAAATCAAAATTAAACCTTATTCTAAGTCATGTGATGTTAAATGTTTTAGATGCCAAGGATTTATGCATATTACTTCTCAATGCCCAAATAAAAGAACTATGAATGTGATAGAGAATGGTGCGAACAAAGTGCAAGTTCAATTAAGGATAGATGCCACAATTAGAGGATTGTTTTGATGTTGAAATTGAATGACCTATATATGGTGATTTGTTGGTTGCAAAGAGAGTACTAAGTACATAACATAAGGATGATGTTCATAAGGAGTAGCTTGAGTATATTTTCCATACTAGATGCCACGTGAAGGATAAGGTATTCATTGATAGTGGAAGTTGTACTAATGTTATTAGCACTTTATTGGTAAATAAGCTAAATTTGTATACTATGAAGCATCCTAAGTCGTACAAGCAAAAATGGCTAAATGATTATGGAGAAGTAAGGATGAATAAGCAAGTTTTGGTTTCCTTTTCAATTAGCAAGTATAAGGATAAGGTTCTTTATGATGTTGCACCAATGCATGCTGGTTAGATATTGCTTAGCAACCATGGTAGCTTGATAGGAATGCTACACATGATGAGTATAAAAACCAGTAATGTTGTATGATTAATAACCAATGTTTTTTAATAATTCCTCTCAAACCTTTGCAAGCATATGAGGATCAACATAGAATAGTAAAAGAATGCAAAATAAAAGAAAAATAGATTTATGAATAACAGGAAAAGAAAATGAAAGAAAGTGAACAAGCTAATGAAAAGAGTGAAAGTAAGGAAGAAAGAAAATTAAAGAGACAAAGATGTAAAAAGTAAGAGAAAAAATAGAGATTTAAAGCATGAAAAGAATAAAGAAAAAGTGTAATAATGGAAAAAGTGAAGTTAAGAGAGTAAGTAAGGAAGAAAGAATATTGAAAAGAAAAGGGTATAAAAAGGAGAGAAAAGTAAAAAGAAAAAAAGAGAGATAAAGAGTGAAAATAATGAAAAAGAAAGTGTAATAATGAAAAAAAAATGAAGTTAAGAGAGTTATGTTTTCTAAATAGCCAATGGTTTGAAATAGCTTTGTTTCTAAACTTTTATGATTGTATCTTTGTATAAAGGAGGCTTATTTTAGTTATCACAATCTTAACTTTTCTTTGCCTAGTGTTTTTATCTTCTTTTATAAGTTTTTGATGATTTATTATTAATTCATACTAGATGGAAGAAGTTTTTTTTATATATATAAAAACTTAAGTAAACATATGCAAATTATGTTTGAACCTAATGGAAAGATTTTGGTATATATGAGTTGTCCAATGCAAAGGTGTTCAAAGTTACCTATAAGAAGAGATGTTCCTTTTTTAGTGGTCACAAAGATAAATGGCTATAATGTGGAATTACAAGGTTATGATTCGAGGATGAGTCATTTCGAGTAGGGAGGGAATGATGGAGACTAAGGTGTTGGCCAAAAGATTCACAAGTATTCTCAAGATCCATTATAACGAGTTGGACATCTAATGATTAGAGAAAGGACTAAGAGCATGAAGGAGGCTTTATAAAGATTAATCATGAAGATGCAAGAGAAATAGGTTGTTCTTGAAGATTTTTTAATGCATTACCAATATTAATGACTTACCTATGTATTAAAGAGGAGGAACAAGGCTTAACATATTAGTAACAATTATTAACACATTGCATGAGCATGAATAAAATGAAGCATGGTCATGCTTGAAGTGATCCAGATGATCTAAACCTTCTAGAGTTGAGCCATGACCATGTAAAGAAGAAACATGGTTATGCATGAACGCAATTCCTACTTACCTTAAGTTACATTTTTCCTTTTAAATAGGAATATTAGTTAGAATAATACTCCTATTTAGATATGACTTAGAATAAGAAGTTATGTCCTTTTCTTTATCATAAACTTTACTTTTGATAACTATTTAAAGAGTTTTCCTATATATTGAATCATCATAACTTTTATCATATAATTAATAACATAGACTTATTTTCAACAACCTTTGCTTCGCTTTCTTGTGTTCTTAGTACAATACAAATTATGACTTATCAAATGAGTGATCAACCTTAATGGCATCTTCAAGATTAGAGTTTTAAGGACTTAATTTTTTTTAAGGTTCTAATTAGATAAACCATAACTTGTCTTCTAGCTTTCTTAGTGTGAGCATAATAAATTGAATCAAGAGTTCCTAAAACAAGTTGTCTAATAGGTTTTTACCAGTAATAAAGGTTATTTTGCCTCTCCATTAACTTTCTTTCCTTTTCTTCTTCTAGTTTGCTTATATTATTTCTACGATTTAATTTGTGTTTTTTTTCTTCTTTTTCTTTTAGATTTTCCTTTATTCATGCAAATGTTTATTTTTATGACTTCTTCCTCTACCACATTTTCATTAATACAAAGATGGTAGTTTGTGAAATTTCTTCTCAAATTAGGCCTGTACACTTGGATCAAATTAGGGAAGATTACAAAATTCTCTTAGAATATGAACCAATAGTGGTTAGAAAACAGTTTAGGGCTTTCTAAAATCCTGGCCTTAATATGCTAGTACTATACTCTTAATTTTTTTCAATTTACGATGAGGCTTTCTTTCTCTCTTTTTCTTAGCCAATTCTTTAGGTATCACAAGTTAGCCCCTACTCAACCGCATCCAAATGGATCCTTATACTCATTACTTTCAATATCTTTGGTTGATTGTGTAATGCCTCACCCTATGCTTGACTATTTTGAGAGTTTTATAGCTTGACTATTTTAATAATTTTATAGTTCTTACTGATGGAATAACTAAGATCACAATCACTACATGGCTCAAAGACATCTCTTTCTCATTCAAAGGATGGAAGGATAAGTTTTCATGATTCAATTTTTGATAAGATAGTATGTTCATACAAAATGGAATTAGACATTCAAATATGTGAAAATTAGCTTTCCTAACTAGGGGTAGAGGTGTACTCCATTGTGCAAACTAAGGGCTTCGTAGATGTTTTTTATAGATCTACTTGTTAGGAGGTAGTGAAGGGTATATTTTTGAGATTAGGTTTGTTTTTGTCTAAGAGATCTAATGTTACTTATTTTCTCTTATTATAGATATGGATCTTTGAAGTGTGATAAAGGTTACTAAGAGAGATAGATTGAAGAAAAGAAAGGTTTAAAAGGCACTAGAGCCATTCTTTATGTTGCTACCTACTGCTATGTGGCTACCTCAGTTATTCGTGCTTAGGCGATCATTATTATGATCTATTTTCATACTCCTATGGTAAATTTTAAGATCAGGAAATTTGTGTCTTTAATGAAGATTAAACAACTAATGTCTTTAATAAAGACCTTTTGGGAAGCTTATAGCATAGAAATTTGATGCATAGGCCTTTATGTCACAGGATCAGGTGATTAAGTTTGTGATCTTTTAGATTATTGTTCTTATCAATCAACTAGTACTTGGTTGGCTAGATGATTAAATGGATATATATGAACACGAATCTTTAATTTTTTATATTTATTTTCCTCTTTCTATCTTTCCTTTTTTATATGAGTACTTTTTGTTATATTTATCAGTTTTTCCTTTTTATAAGTGGTGAGTGCCATATAAGACTTATGTTGACAAATCGTATCTCCCTGCAACCAAGCTGGGGCTTTATCAATATGAAATTCTAAGCTAAAGAAAGATATCTTTGATGTTGTTATCCTTACAACCTAGGAGAAATCCTTTATGGAGGCAAAAGAGAAGGAGATGGAAGAGCTAAAGCTTAAGAAAGCCAAGGTAGATAGCATGGCGAACGAGTTGTGTCCCCAATAAGAGAAAAAAGACAGAATTGAAGAATGATTTTGATTGAGCCTTTTGTCTAGATCTATATGGCAAATACTCCTTCAATGGTTGCTAGCTACTCTAAGGGCATTCTGACAAGCTACTAGGAGAAGCTCATTTCCAAGTGCTCCAAAGAGGTGTCAACTTTCGACTTCTCCTTCATTCCTTCTATCTTTTTAGACCTTACAATCGCTTTTATGCTATCTAAGCTAATGGATGACCTTTTGAATGATATAGATAGTGATGCCACTACTATTAAGATTGTAGGCCAACAAGATGTGAACAATGATGATGTAAATAATAATTAAATAAGCAAAAATAGATTATTTTTTAAAATGTTATTTTTTTTATTTTTTTATTATTTATTGATGCAGTTCCATCTTTTCCATATATTGTGATTTTATGAAGTTATTTTTCTTAGGGTGGTCATCCTATTTCTTAATACTTAGCAAGTTTTACTAAGATGCTTTATCTAATTAGGGTATCTGCCCTTTTTTATAGTTGATGATTTTACTAATTTATTTTGCTTGATTGAGATATCTACCCTATTTATACTTGGTGATTTTTTACGAAGTTGTTTTGTTTAGTAGGAATATTTGTCCTTTTTTTTTTTTATAATTAATGATCTTACTAAGTTAGTTGAGGGCATCGACCCCTTTTGTACTTAGTGATTTTACTAAGTTGTGTTGTTCAATTAGAGTATTCGCTCCTTATTAAACTTGATGATTTTTCTAAATTATTTTATTTGCTTAGGATATTCATTTTCCTTATTTCTTCATATTTGGTGAATTTCACCAAATTATTTTATTTAATTGGGGATATCGGCCTCTTTTTATCCTTTGTGATTTTACCAAGTTATTTCACTTATAAGATAGGGAAAAGAGAAAAAAAAAAAAAAAGACATTTATGTGGTTCATACCTTTATTTCTTTTAGGGCTACGTCGATAGGCCAAAATAGGGCTATAACCTTTATTTGATATTTACGCTATAAATTAATAATGAAGGATTTTAGTATACATATAATATGAGCATTTGTACATTCTATGTTCTTGAAAGAATCATTTCATACTTATTCTTTGTTTTGCAAGTTACAAGCCCAAATACTTTGGCTACTATCTATTGTCCTT
Source organism: Omphalea diandra (assembly GCA_949677035.1). Classification (NCBI taxonomy): domain Eukaryota; kingdom Viridiplantae; phylum Streptophyta; class Magnoliopsida; order Malpighiales; family Euphorbiaceae; genus Omphalea; species Omphalea diandra. The sequence continues at coordinate 11,442 of CATIWR010116017.1, forward strand.
CTCATTTGGCCTTTAGTTTTTCAATTTTTGCCTCTTCTTGTCTAATTTCTGCTTGCCTTAACATCTTGACCTTGTTATTGATGTTTTAAACTTTGACCTTGTTATTGTGATAGATCACCATTTTTTATCTATATGCTTGTTCTTTTATGATTGTTAAGGGGTTTTGGTTGCATTTTCTCCTTTCATTATTATATGCTAGGTTGTATTAGATTATTTTATGCAAAGACATTTCAATTTTGATAGCAATGACTACTTTTGATCTATATACCACAGTGAAAGGAGTTTCCTTTGCAACTGTTCTTGGTGTTATCTTGTACACCTATAATATTGATTATAGTTCTTTCACCCAATCTACGTTTATTGCTTCTAGCCTTTTTTAGTCTTAAGAGAATCATTCTATTTTCAATTTTGTCTATCCATTTATCTATGGATAGGTTATTGATGTCTACTTGTTCTATATACAAAAGCTATTGTAAAATTTTTTGAATGTTTCATAATCAAACTATCTGCCAGTATCCATTATGATGGTGTAGGAGACTCTGAATTTGCAAAGTATTTCCTTTTAGATGAAACTTATGACTTCTTATGTTGCTATAAGCTTTACTTCCACCCACTTTAAGAAATGATCTACATCCACTAGTACGAACGTCTTTAATCCAATGGTTTAGGGGAAAAGGCCAAAGATGTTTATCCTTTAGTTTTTGAAAGGCTATGTAGAGCCAATAAGGTTTTATAAGGCTTTTGGTGCTCAATTGATTCTATTGTATATCTAGCACTAAGTGTTTTTGCCTATAAGCTCTTTTACATTTTTCTTTATTGTGGCCTAGTAGAATCCTATGAGGTTGGCATTCTCTATTATAGAGTTTATGACTTCTTATATCTCTTTCAACACATAGTTATTGAGTTTTGCGATTATGCATCTTTGATAAGCTTAAGTTTTCATAGTATTTCATTAGGTTTGAGCTCAATTCATTAATTTGTTATGATTAATTGGAGTTATGTTAATGTTAGTTCATGTTATTCCTCACACTTGAGTGTTATATGGTGATTTTGAAGTAGTTGAGTGCATAAAGAGCTTATTTGAACTAAACTGATGCAAGAAAGAAACTTTAAAGACTAAATAAAAATTTGGCCAGTAGCATAAATGGAGCATGTTATCGCAGTCACGATGAAAGTCGTAAGCCACGACACCTATGGTCTTCATGTTCTATCGCGGTCATGACAAAAGTCGTAAGCCATAACACTAGTGATCGAGAATGATTTTTTAAGCCCGAATTCAACTATTTCAAGGCTTTATATAAAGAAAACTCATGGTTTTCAATTAATAATCTTTTCCAGAGTCTTTTAGTTGCCCTTAGGAGCCAAAAATATGAAGAAAAAACATTTTAATCATCCTTGGAAAGGGAGGAACACAAGATTTCAGATTTCAACCATAGAGGATTAAAGAATCGAGTGATAAATCTTCTTTTATCTTTCTTATTTCTAGTCTGAGTTTTATGTAATCCTTTATTACTTTTTTTTTATTATTGATTTCTAAGATGAAAGGCTAAATTCCTTTCTTTGGATTGAGTTAGAACTTATAATGGTGTGAATTATTATTTGACTCCATTTTTTGAATGAATTAGACCTGATATGATTTAATGCTTATGTGCTTAATGTTTATGAATACTTGGCAACTATTTGTATGATTTTAAATATTAAATGCAGCAATTAGAGTTGAATTTTAACATTAGATCATTAACCATCAAACTTAGTTTATTATAGTCTAGTGATAAATGAATGACCAAGGGGATCCAAGGTTTATCACAGAGTTTGATATGTTAATATGTAAACTTGTCATAAGAATAGGTCTTGTTTCATGTTAACATCATCTTAATAACTTTGAGAAAAGGTTTAGGAAACTTTAGGATAGCCACTCTCAATTTCATCCATTCATGAAATAGACACAGAGTCCATTGATTGATTTACATCCATTGTAAGGGATAACTCAATCTTAAGTTTTTGTTATTTGCCACAATGAACTATTTGTTATTTTCAGGATTTTCTTTTAGATTAACTTTTCTCCAATATCATAGCATACTCTAGATAATCACAGTAGATAAATTGATAGTACTTCAAACCTAGTCTTTATAGGTTCGACAATCCCTCTCTAAACTATAATTTGCACATGCATTTATATGAGCATTGATTAATCTCTACCATGGGTGACTAAACGATCTTTTATATAAAATTCCTTTCCTTTTAGAATAATCTATTATAATTTTGATAATTATTATGCTTTATTACTTATCCATTGGAAGATGCAATCTTTTAAGTATTAAATAAATAAAGTTATCAAGTTATCCTTTTGCTCAGCTATGAGGATGGTTTTTTCTTTTGTTGATGGTGTTTTTAGTAATTCGATGAATATTGGTTTTTCGCTTGTTGCTCGGATAGTCACTACCTAAATTAAGTACCCTGCCCTCTTCTATTTCCTATCTAAGGTATCTTTTTAATGGACCAAGCATAACCTAAGGTCTTGATTTTCTAGCTGATAATAAGGCACATTGTTAGGTATTTGGTGAGCTCTTAATCCTTTGCTATGAATTCTCCTTTAGTCTTAAGTAATTTACTAGCTATCATTATATATTTTTATCCCTTATAACCTCAATTCCTCTATCAATTCTAATCCAGCTAATATGGCTTCATATTCAACTTTGTTTAATTGCTTAAAAGTGGATCTATACATTGTATTATAGGAAGATTTTATTTGATCCCTTTATGATGACACTAGCTCTTACTCCTTCCAATAAAGTCCTCCATTAATATGGGCTTTCCACTTTTCTTATCCTTCATTAACTCAAATTCTATGCTTGTTCATTCAGTAATTAAATTTGTTAATATCTGAGCTTTGGGGTCACCTAATGTCAAATTCGCTAAGTCAGATTGACCATTTTAATATTTGTCCTAATAACTATGCATGGCAAAAACATCATTTTTTATGGAAGATTGATTCAAACTATGATTATGTGCACCTTGAAGTATGGTATAAGGTTAATAATAGCTATAAGGACTATGAGGGTGATCTTTTTAATCATTAAGTAGTGGATTTTGGCCCCTTTCAAGACTTTGTTGACATACAAAAGTAGGTATAGCTCACTTCACTCTTCTCTTACTAAAATAATTGGAATTTTTTCATTGGTGTAGTGATATGCACATACAACTCCTTTCTTAGCTTGGGTTTGCTCAATAGGGGTGGTGTGTTTAAGAAAATTCTTTATTTCATAGAATGTTTGTTCATTTTGTATTCTAGTTGGATTTATTTCCTTTAGGACTTTGTAAAATAGTAGACACTTTTTGGCTGAGCATAAGATGAACCCTCTCAAGGCATTTATTTGCTTATTTAGCTATTGAACTTTATTGATAGTTTTAGTTGGTCTCATATTATAAGAGCTTATATTTTTTTTTATTTTACTTCAATTCCTTTTCCATTAATGAGAAAACCTAAGAACTTTCCTATTATGACACAAAACATGCATTTTTCTAGATTAAGCTTCATTCCATATTCAACAAAAGTGCTCAAGACGTCATCTAAATCTCTTGGGTGGTCCTTTCTTTTTTCTTACAAATAAGAACATGTCTTGTACAACAATGGTTTACCCAAGATTGCATTACAGGCTATTTGTATATCAGCCACTATGAAGGTGGCTTCGATTACTGTTGCTTTTGTCTCATCTCTGAATTCTAAAATAAAAGTAATGGATCCTTCTACTAGTGTTTGTTTGCCTTCTCGACCTATAAGGGGGGTCAATATATATTTAGAATATTAATGGACATACCAAGTGCTTAGTATGCTTGAAGGGTGATCAAGTTAACTGAGCTTTTAATGTCAACAAGCATCCTTTTGATTAAGTATTTATTAATGACTCCTTTGATTACAAGGGCATTAGTATGTAGGGTTCTAATATGGAATCCATCTTCATTCACAAAAATGTTTCTTCTAACTTTTGTCATTAGGTGTACTTGAGGTGATGAACACTTTTTTGGCATGTTTCATCCTTTTAGTCATGTTGTCTATGTATGTTAATCCTTTAGTGATCATATTTATTTGTATGTTAATCCTTTAGTGATCATATTTATTATTCCTTCAAGTTCTATGTAATTCAGCCCTTCATTCTCTTTTCACTTACCCTTTTGGTCCTTAACTCTATTTCGCTTGTTAATGAACTGATATACTGCTTCTCTTTGAACTAATATTTCTATTTCCTATTTCAAGTGTTTGTAATCATTTGTATTATGCCTATTGTCTTTGTGAAATTTGTAATATTTCCCTTATATTAGCATATTTTATGCTTAGTTTGGGTGGTCGATTGCTTCCTTACTTTTTTTATGGATTCAGAGTAAGATTCCTTTTTAGGAGCATTTCAGGGTATGAACATCCTGTTTTATGATGTCTATTCTTTTGGCTCTCTTAACCTCCCTATAGTTGTTCAGATGAATGTCTATTCTTTTAGCTCTATTATCCTTCCTATAATTGTTTGGATGAGTTCTTTCTCCTTAAGATTGCTAGGACTCATCTAGAGTCATGTATAGTTAGGTATTATCAATAATATCCTTATATGAGTTAGATGAATGTAAATGAAAATAGCTTACAAAATCTATAATTTCCTTCATTACTTCTATGGCTATTTCTAAGTATATGTGGTTTATATGGATAACTATTTCATTTAAATGATTAGTGTATCCTCAAAGTGATTTGCTTTCTTTTCTAACTATCTTGTGCAAGTTAATTATTGTCTTTTTTCCATTTATACATGTAATGAACCTAGCCTTGAAGAGGCTAGCCGATTGTTGAAAATTATAAGTTGAACCCTTGGTCAGGTTTTAATACAACTCTATGCTACTTTTGTAAGGTTGTTGGAAACTTCTTATATAAGACAACATCAAAGTATGATACGAAAAATGTTGGATTGATCCTTTCTCATATACTTGAACATAAGTCCTAAGTCTATTCAAGAATCCAGTGCAAGTTGGATCTTCAAATCCCAACTAGTTCTTTAGAACACTTATTTCTAACAACCTAAATGATAAAGATTTTAAATTGTGTTAATTCAAACCCTCAATTAACTAAGTCAATTTTAAGATTATAATCAAGAAGTTTATAAAATTATCAAGCCATCACTTAACAATCTCACTAAGTCCTCTCAAGAACTTAAGAAGAAAAATCAATCTCATAAAAGTGTATAACCAAAAAGAATAATTCATTAATTTTATTGTGTAGTCGAATGAGTGTTAAATACCCTCTATAATGTCTTGAATAAATTGTAAAGAAAACCTAAAAACATAGCTATATTTGGCCATAAGGTGTTTGGTCACCTTGATTAATCCTAAAGCAACATGAAAAAGTAAATTCTAAACAAATAAAGAAAACTAAAACAAAGCATATAATTTCCTAAAGGTATTTGACCTAGGTAGCTTTCTAGAACTAAACTCCTTATTGTAAGTTGATTACAAGAATGAAAAACTTAACAAAAATCCTAAAGCTAAAAGGATAACTTATTCAACAAATAGGAGAAATCCTAAAGAGAATAGGAGAACTTTACTAACTAAGCAAAATCTTGGAAGATCTTTGACTCGTCTAAATCTCTTTATCCTATAGTTTTAGGGTCCTTTTTCCAAGCGTTGGTCAAATGCTAATGGGCCTTGGTCCTTTCCATATGTTAGGCTCCATTGGATCAAGTTAAGTGCACCATTTGAAAAGTCTAAGTTCCAAGCTTCTTTTATTTGGTTTTAACACATCCTTTAGTGTTTTTTGATCTAATCCAAGTGTAATTCTCCTTCTCATGAAAGCTCCAATTACATCTTTGAACTTCCTTAACCTTCTTCTTGTAATTAGGCCTTAAAGTTAAAGTGGATATTTGGGCTTGTCTTGGATGTTCACATCATTCCCTCATTGCTCAAGATAATTCATCCTCGAATAAAAAACTTCATCAAAATCAAAAGGAGATAGATCAATAACATTAAAAGTAGCACTGACATTATAATCATCAGGCAAGTCTAATTTATAAGCATTATCATTAACCCTCTTTAAAACTCGACAAGGTCTATCTGCCCTAGGGTTTAGCTTACTTTCCTAAGATTAAAAAATCTTTATTTCCTAAGGTATGCCCAAACCTAATCTCCCAGTTCAAATATAAAATACAACTTTAACTCTTCCCCTATTTACGTCTTTAGCTACTTATTTGTTGGACTAGGTTGATTAACCCTAAGTCTTAGACCTCTTTTGAACTTGATAAAGGAGATTGATCAATTTTAATATTTCCATTAAGTGTTGTTTTGCAGATTTAAGGTAGACTTTCAATTGGAATTTGGATGGATTTCATAATCTTCAAGAAGGCATAATTCATCCAAATTCGCAATCAGTGATTTATAATTCGCGATCGCAACTTAGCTCAAGATAGGATGAAACTAGGCTAGACGAATTTGCGAGCATCGTCACTACCGTGACTCATCAAAAGATGAGAGTATCAAAGTCACAGACAAATTCATGGTCATTGTCGCGTCATAGTACGACCACGACTTTCATAATGACTAAAGAAGGAACCAAGTCCACAACCATAACGTGCCAAATGTCCCGAGTATCCATTGAAGAACAAAATTCGTGAGGGTGACATTGTGGGTAGTGACCGCAATTCATGAAGATGAAAATTCTCCTTCAAATAAAAGAATTTGCATGCCAGTTGTACCCTGTATAAAGATTGATCGCAACTGCGAAGTTTGTGGTCAGTTAGAAAGCAAAGACTATATTTTTCTAATGAACCAATAAGGAGCTTACACGTGGACTAGTCGTTAGACACAAATGGGGTTTTTTGTCGCAATTTTTTGCTCCAATATGGAAATTGGAATGTCACAACTGCTAATCTTCAGTAGCAACTGACATGCAATTAATGCAGAATTTGTCTAGCATGTTGTTGGCCCTAGGCACCAAGAAGGGGGGGTTGAATTAGTGTATAAAAAAAATTTAGAAAAGGATAAAAAAATGAGTAACAGAGAAGACACAAGATTTATAGTGGTTCAGGTATAATCAACCTTACGTCTATTCCCTAATTCTCTGCAATTGGGTGTTCCATTAACTCAGAATGGTGTTTCTAAGCTCACACCTAACTTTTACACTTTGTGTTTTCAAGGGTTACACAATAACCCTTACACTTTATGTTTTCAAGGCTCACACAATAATCTCTCTTACAAGTGTTTTCTAAGGATCACACTAAAACCTCCCTTAAGTGTTTTCATAGGCTCACACTATAACCTTTCTTACAATTGGAGTTTAATGCTCACACCCAACACTTATAATCTCATAAAGAAGAGAAGAAATTGAGTAGTAAAAGATTGATAGCTTTAACACAAGTAATGAATTCTCTATCTATCTATTTATCACTGTTTGGTGGAGTATTTATACCCTATACCCACCAAAGAGACATTAGACTTTAAAGTTCAACAAATCTCTATGACATGCTAGATAGATTATACATTAATTGCATGTCAGGTAGGAGTCGCAGTAGGTACTGGTCATTCGCGGTCGCAAAATCCAAATTTCCATATGAGAGATAAAATTTGCGACAAAAAAAACTCGTTTGTGTTTAACGACTAGTCCACATGGTAGCTCCTCATTGATCCATCAGGAAAATATAGTCGTTGTATTCTAACTGCCCATAAAAGTTACAGTCATGATTCTTTTTTATACAGGGCGCGACTTAGGATGTGAATTCTTTATTTGAAAGACAATCTTCTTCTTCTTGAATTGTGGTTCCTACCTAAAATGTCACCCTTGCGAATTTTGTTCTCCAACGAATACCTGGGACACTTGGCATACTATGATTATGGACTAGCTTCCCTCTTTAATCACTTTGAAAGTTGTGATTGTGATTGAACTGTGACACAGACCGTGAATTCGTCTGTGACTTTGACACTCTCATCTTTTGATGAGTAGCGGCAGTAAAGATGTCTGCGAATCCGTCTGGCCAAGTTTCACCTTGTCCTTAAACTAAGTCGCAGTCGTGAATTACAGACCATTGACCAAGAATTTGGATGAACTTTGCCTTCTTGAAGATTATGCAATCCTTCCAACTTCTAATTGAAATCTAGCTTAATTCTACAAAACAACACTCAATTGAAACATTAGGATTGATCAATCTCCTTTGTCAAGATCAAAAGACATCTAAGACTTAGGATTGACCATCCTAGTCCAACAGTCTCCCCCTTTTTTATTTTGACAACCTAGATTGACCCTAAGGGGAAATAATGCAAAAATTTGAAGTTAAAGTGATAATACTTAGAAATTTTAAGAAAAATTTTCTAAGTGAGACTTTAAGACCAAAATTCTAAGTATGATGCTCTTATGCTTCTATGTCCTTATGCTTTTATGTTGCCCCTCAACTAATGCTATTATTTTTCTTTCCCCTTTTGATTTATTCTAGATTCTATCTCTCCCCATTTGGCAAGATCAAAAAGAGGGTAGAAGGGAAAAAAAGATCAATTTACATAAGTAAGCAAGTAAACATAGGGAGCAAATGCATAAACAAATGAAGTAAAGCAAGCACATAACATAAAATTTTAGCAAAGAAACAACTTTTATATATATAAACTTAGAAACAAGTTGTGTGGGATCACATTTTTTGCAAAAAGAAAAAATACAAAAGAGATCCTAAACTAGAAAGTAGGAGAATCATCTTTAGAAAAGTCTTCATCTTCACCCTGATCTTCACCTTCAGCCTCATCTCCATCCTCAACTTCATCATTGCCTTTTTCTTCTTGAGTATCATCAAACTCTATGAAGTCTAAAAGATGGCAAGGAAGGACTCCCAACTTCTCTTGCAAATCGATCATATCATTATGAAGATGAGAGAGGAATAGAAATCTCCTTTTCATCATCCTCATCAACTTATCAAGTTTGTTGTTGATGGTTGTAAGGGAGAGTTTAGCCTTAGGCTTTAGTTAATGAGGGATGAATAGAGCTCCTTTTTCAATAACTGGTATCTTCTATTTAGAAGCTTGTAAAGTCTCCATTTCTTAACTCTAATGGCACTTAGGGTATAGGTATAAGTGTCCGAGTGAATCGCTTTGCCGTTGATGAGATAGGTGAGATCAAGGAAGTTTTGTGAAGGAAGAAGTTTCTTGATAAGGAATTTTTCATTTTCCTCATCAATTGTCGCCCCTACAAACTAATATATGGTTGTAATATGTGAAGGTATGGGTTTGTTGCTCATGTGGATCAATTGATCTATAAGATACCAGCCAATTTAAATATGCTTAGTTTTAACAAGGCAGAAAAGAAATGTCAAGTCTTTTTGTGATACCTTCTCATTACCATCACCTCTAGCATTTACCAAAAAGGTGATGAAATGATGGAGTATCCAAAGGGGTAGGATTTTAATATGTTTGGCTAGGGAGGATCTCGGGTCGTGTTTGGTTTCAATTGAAATTTTCGACCAAAACTAGGAGTAAATGACATTAAGTGCGAAGATTATGAAGGAAATGTTTTCTCGGACTTAAAGATTGAAGAGAGAAGAAAGTTGGTCAAAAGTAATATAAAAAGGATAGCCCAAAACCTGAAATACTAACCTATTACAACTTAGTTAGATCGTGCACATAAATTCCCTCATAATTTCTTCGTAACTAGGTTCATCCCGAAAGATGAACTCATTCCAGCCCAGGTTAGAGAGGAAAGCACGAATCTCTGTGTTGATGCCAAAGGTCTCCAACAGAAAGGTAGAAGGAATCTTATTGGGGAGGATGATCTTAGAAGAGTTTGCTTTGAACCTTTCTTTCTCCTTCTTGGTGATGCCTGTCATGAGGTGGAAACAGGGGGTGCAGAGGGCTGAGCCACAACCTTGCCTTTTTCTACCCTTGAGATCTTCTTGGAAACCATTACAAAAGATGAAGAGAGTTGTGATTTTAGAGAGTTTTGTGAGAGAGAAATTGATGTTGGAAGAGAAGTGAGGATGTTACTGCCCTTGAGGATGTTACTTGTTGAAGGGGTTTTTAGAGCCATTTGAAGTCTCTGTAAAATGCTAGAAATGCATTGATGAAGAGATAGAAATTATTGGCAGTCAAATCACTTAAATGTCTAGACAGTTACCCTAATTCGCGTCTGCGAATGCTTGAGTCGCTACTGCGAATTTTGAAAAATGTAAGTAACGGATAAATTTTCCTCGGAAATACGCGTTTCAATGGTCAAAAATTTAAATTCTTGACCAAAATTCACGGTGGAGCTTGATTCTCACGACCGCGATTTGATGTGTGATAGCTAGGTGACTAGGACTTGTAATTTGCGACCATGAAGATAGGATAGTGACCGCAAATTATGAGTCAGCAAGGATAAGAATGAAAAAAATAAGATTTGAAAGAATCAAAATTGTGATCCACTTGGAATATGTCGCACAGAAAATATAAGACATATAATTAACAAACAACACACATAGCAATCATACATAAGATCAAAATTTTCACTTTAGGGAGCTTCCATCAAGCATTGCTAATTCTCTCTTAGTGAAGTTCAATCTTTCTTCATTGAGGGGTTTAGTGAAAATATCTACAAGTTGATGATTCGAGTTAATAAGCGCTAACACAACATTACCCTTTTGCACATGATCTCTAAGGAAATGGTGTCTAATATCTATGTGTTTGCTCCTAAAGTGTTGGATGAGATTCTTAAAAAGATTAATAGCACTAGTGTTATCACATTTAATAGGAATGTGATCAATCACTTTGCCAAAATCCTTCAATTATTATTTCATCCAAAGAACTTGGGTGCAACAATAACCCGCAGCAACATACTTGGCTCCTATGGTGGATAAGGCAACTGACACTTGTTTTTTGCTAAACCAATATACTAGACATTCTCCTATTAATTGGCAAGTCTCGAAAGTGTTTTTTCTATCTAATAAACTACCCACATAATCCGCATCCGAATATTCTATAAGACTAAAGGATGAATCCCTAGGATACCATAACCCTAGGTGAATTGTGCCATGTAAATACTTAAAAATTCTCTTAACAGCATTTAAATGAGACTCTCTAAGAGAGGATTGGAACCTAGCATACATACATACACTAAACATGATATCCGACCTAGAAGCAGTAAGATAAAGTAGAGATCTGATCATACCTCCATATCTCTTTTCATCTACTGTCTTACTCGATTCATCTTTGTCTAGCTTAATGGTACCATTCATGGGGGTTTTGGCTACTTTGCAACTATCCATGCCAAACTTCTTAAGTATTTCTCTTGTGTATTTGGCTTAGTTGATAAAGATCCCTTCTTTGGTTTACTTGATATATAGACTGAGAAAGAACTTGAGCTCTCCCATCATGCTCATTTCGAATTCCCTAGTCTTAGCTCTCCCATCATGCTCATTTTGAATTCCCTAGTCTTACACTTAGCAAAATCCTCACAAAGAGACTCATTAGTAGCACTAAAATTGATATCATCAACATAGATTTGTACAATTAGTGTATCATGCTTGTGTTTTTTAACAAATAGTATGGTGTCCACCTTTCTTTTTTCAAAATCATTTTTTAATAGAAATGAACTAAGCCTTTTATACCTCTTGGAGCTTGTTTCAATCCATATAAGGCTTTGTTCAATTTAAAAATATGATTTGGAAAATAATGTGACTCAAAACTAGGAGGTTGTTCAACATAGACTTCCTCCTCAATAATTCCATTCAAAAATGCACTTTTCACATCCATTTGAAAAAGCTTAAAATTCATGTGGCATGCAAAAGCTAAAAGTATCCTAATGGCCTCTAATCTTGCAACGGGAGAAAAAGTCTTATCATAATCTATACCTTCCTCTTGGTTGTATCCCTTA
>CATIWR010116029.1:0-21280 GCA_949677035.1 Omphalea diandra
GAGTGGATGTAGGGATTGTTTTGCCCGAACCACTATAAAATCTTTGTCTCCTTGCAATTCTTTCTTCTTCCCTTAATCTTTAGTTTAAATTTTTAATCACCAATTCAACCCCCTTCTTGGTGCCTAGGGACAACAAAGAGGTTTAGTAAAAATATCTGCAATTAATGGCTAGTATCAATAAATTATAATACAATATCACCATTATTAACATGATCCCTTACGAAGAATGTCTTATATCTATATGCTTAATTCTAAAATGTTGAATGGGGTTTTTTATACAAATAGATGGCACTAATGTTATCACATTTGATGGACACTTGATTTACAATAACCTTGTAATCAATAAGTTGTTACTTCATCCTTAGGATTCAAGCACATCAAATACCTGTTGCCACATACTAAACTTTAGCTGTAGACAAAGCAATTGAATTTTGCTTTTTTCTACTCTAAGACACTAAACATTCACCAAGTAATTGACGTGTGCCTGAAGTGCTTTTTCTATCTAAGGCACACCCGACCAAATTAGCATCTGAAAATGCATTTAACTCAAATAAAAAGCTCTTAGGATGCCAAAGTTCAACATTGGGAGTACGATTAAGGTATTTGAGTATGTGTTTTATAGCATACAAGTGAGACTCATTGGGATTAGACTGATATATTGCACATAAGCACACCCTAAACATAATATCATGCATAGATATTGTTACATAGAGAAAACTACCAATTATGCCTTTATATAGCTTTTGATCCACAACCTTACCATTTTCATCTGTGCTTAGTTTAATGTTCATGCTCATTGTAGTTTTGCATGGTTTGTTGTTCTCTATGTAGAATCTTTTAATTAGTTCCCATGTGTATTTCGCTTGGTTGATGGAGGTTCCCTCTTTTCCTTATTTGATTTGTAATGCAATAAAGAATTTGAGTTCTCCTATCAATACTCATCTCAAATTATCTTTTCATCACTCTGTAGAAATCTTTAGACAAGTAAACATTATTAGCTTAAAAAATAATATCATCTACATATATTTATATAGGAAATAAGTCTCCATTATTCTCTTTAGATAAAAATGTTGTGTCTACCCCCCTTTAGAAAACCTTTCTTTACAAGAAAGTTGTTCAACATTTCATATCGTGTTCTTGGAGCTTGTTTTAAGCCATATAAGGCTTTTGTGAGCTTGAACACATGGTTAGGAAAACAATGACTTTCAAAACTAGGGGTTTGTTTAACATAAACTTCTTCATCAATGTTGCCATTAAGGAAAGCACTCTTGACATCCATTTGATATAATTTAAAATTCATATGAGAAGTAAATGCAAGTAAAATCCTAATGGCTTCCAACCTTGCTACAAGGGAAAAAGTTTCATCAAAGTCAATTCCCTCTTCTTGGTTACAACATTTGGCTACTAACCAAGCCTTATTTCTAACTATGTTTCCATACCCATCATGCTTATTCCTAAAGACCCATTTGGTTCTTATAATGAAATGTTTTTGAGGTATAGGAACTAGGTCCATACTTTATTCCTTTCAAACTGATTGAGTTCAGCTTGTATGGCAAGAATTCAATGTTCATCTTTTATGGTCTCATATATGGTCTTAGGCTCAATAAGGGAAACAAAAGCAAGATTGGAGCATGCATTTCTAAATGATGAACTAGTTGTTACTCGACTTGATTGATCACTTATGATGAGATCTCTTGGATGATCCTTCTTAAAGACCCAGTCCCTTTCTAGCTGAGTTTGCTCTTCATTTGGAATAGAAAGAGGTTGATATGAATTTTCTTCACTCCTCATTTATTGTGGCTTGTCCACATTCTTCCCTTTTTTTCAATATTTAGCTAGCTTATGGGACCTGCAAGATCATCAGCATCTTATTCTTTTCTTAAAGAAGAGTGGTTAGATTCATCAAAAATAACATCCATAGACTCCTTAATAATAAGAGTTCTCTTATTGAAGACTCTATAACCTTTGCCAGTAGTAGAGTATCCAATGAAAATTCCTTCATCAAATTTAGAGTCAAATTTTCTAAGGTTGTCTTTAGTATTTAGAATAAATCACTTGCAACCATAGACTCTAAAATATGCAATGTTGGGTTTTCTATTTTTCCATAACTCATAGGGGGGTTTTCTTCAACACGGACCTGACCAATGCTCTATTTAACACATAACAAGAAATGTTTACAACTTCAACCCATAAGTATTTAGGAAGATTATACTCATTTAACATGGTCCTAGCCATTTTTTAAAGAGTTCTATTCTTCCTTTCTACTACACCATTATGTTATGGTATTTTATGAGTTGAGAAGTTATGTGATTTTAGGAGTTGAAACGTTATGTGAGATATCATACTCAATACAAAAGTTATGGAATTTAGCATTCTCAAACTCTCCTTCATGGTAACTTTTAATTAAAGAGATCTTTAAATCCTTTTGGTTTTTAATTCTCTTAGTAAAGGTCTTAAAGGCATAAAAACAAGAGTCCTTATAAGGAAGGAACAACACCAAAGTATAACTAGAGTAATCATCTATAATGACAAATGCATAATGCATGCCTCCCATGCTAGAAACTTTATTAGGTCTAAACAAGTCCATGTGAAGCAATTGCAACAGTTTAGATGAACTTACTTTGTTCTTATCTTTGAATGAAGATTTTACTTGTTTTCCCTTTTGACATGCTTCACAAACTCCTTGATTTGCAAACTTGACTTATGGTAGACCTTCAACTAAGTTTCTCCTTTTCAACTTATTGAGGAGTTCTATGCTTGCATGTTCTAGCCTTCTATGCCAGGTTTTACCTTGATCCATTATAGATACTAGATACTATGTAAATGATTTTGGCTTTCCCATTGTCTAAAAAATGATACATTTCCAAGTCCTTCAGGTTTCTCTAGTTGCATGAAGAACTCTCTTTCTGTTGTCATATGCCTTTGACACAAATAGATGTGTCACAAGTTCCATATAAATTGCTTCTCAATATAATTTCTTCCAAATTCATTAAAATCTCATATATTGATTCTTGAATATCCAACTTTGGATTTCAAGCACATTTGTAAAATAAAGAGAATCAAGTCTTATGTACTTAAATCTTCTTGGGTCCTAGGGGCTTATATTTAGCCATATGTTCATCATGCCTTCTAGCAAGGGAATGATAGGTAATGTGACCATAAATACGACAAGAGAAGCATTCACCATTAAAATGCACTAGTGTCCTATTTCTAGGTAAAACATGCATATGGTGTTCGTGAGATTTATAACTCCTTTGAGCTAATTGTCTAGGAGTATTTCCCATGTGATGTGCTCTCATGTAAGGTGTAAACTTATTTACATGATTGTGCCAATTTCTATGCCTTTGGAGATTTTGCCTCTTAAGCTTGTAAGAATAATACATGTAGGAATAATTGGCTTTAGAAGGAGCATGTCTCATTTGTGTATAAATAAACTGAGACTTAGCCTTTGTGCCATTGGTCTTGGCTTTTTCCTTCTTAAGAACTTTAGGCATTCTAATTAGGTTTGGCACACTACTTTCTTAGGCTTAACAAAGACAGTTTTAGAAGTAGAAGGAGCAGTAGAGGTATAAGCATTATATCCTAATCCATGTTTAATGGATGAACGCTTTTGAACTTGAAGGATGGAGTCTAGTTTCTCCTTTCCTTTGGTAAATTTGCTAAGATTATCCTTGAGCTTAGAGTTCTCAACAGCTCGAGACTCAACCTCCTTAGCTAAAATCTTTTGACTTTTAGCACAATCCTTTAAGGATTTATTCTCTTTCTTAAGAGTAGAGGTGCTAGACTTGAGAGTCTATACTTTCATGTTTAGCTTGGAGATAATATAATATAGCTCATCTATAGAATAAGAATCAAGAGGATTTGCCTTATTCTCACCATCACTGTCAGAATCATTATTAGGGGAGTGCTCACTAGAGGATTCATATGATCTCTTCTCAATTTCCATGAGACATAGATTGGCTAGTTCTTTTCTGGTGTCCTACTCATCAGGTTTGGAGTCACTTGTGTCTACCTAAGTAGCCTTGTACACTTCCTTATCTTTCTAAGATGTGTATTTCTTGGCATGAGCTTTGTTCTTCTTTACCTTAGGACAATCTGACTTGATGTGCCTTTCTTATTGCATCCATAGCAAATGAGTTAACTCTTACTACTTTTCTTATTGTATCTCCTTGCCCTTTTGTTCTTTGAGAGAAATCATTTTACTTTATTTGATATAAGGGCAAGTTGCTCATCTTCATTGTTATTCTCATTGTCACTAGAAGAAGATATTAGCAAACAAGAGGAAGAAAGGGATTCAAAGTGTAATTTTTGGCCTTTAGAGCCAAGTCTTTCTTTCTCACCGCAGAGCTTTCAAATGTCTTATCCAAAGTGATTTCATGAGCTAGAAGCTTTCCTATGAGTTTATGTAGAGAGAGGACTTCCAGGTTATTTGCCTCCTAAATGGCTGTCTTTTTAGCTTCCCATTTGCGCTTGGGAAGAGATCTTAAAATCTTAGCAACCATATCTTCATTGAAGTAGGACATCCCAAGAGTTTTGAGATTGCACATTATGTTAATGAAAATATTGTACATCTCAATTATGGTCGCACCAGGCTGTATACAAAAGTTTCATACATAAAAGTATGCATTTGTATCTTTTTCTTTTTAACTTCGCTGGTGCCTTGATGCTGAGTCTACAAAATATCCCAAATTTCTTTTGCCAATGTCCATATTTGTAGATTTGCATATTCAGATTTGTGGATAGCATAAAAGAGGGTGATGCTCCCCCTTAACTTATGCTATAATTTTTAAACTTAGATGTTTCTCCCCCTTAAGCTTAGATTCATATACAATCTCTTCCCCTTTGGCAAGATCAAAAAGAGGGTGAATTAGGGAAAAAGTAAACTCATGAATAAGTAATGCTAAGGAGCAAAAGTAAATATAAAAAGCAATTGATAACAATCATATAAGATCACAATATAGTAAAGAGACAACTTTTGTTTATTTATAACTATGGAATCACAAACTTTTAAAAGAAGAAAAAAAAAACAAAGAGATCCCTTAGGAGAGGATTGAAACCTAGCACACATACAAACACTAAACATTATATCTGGCCTAGAAGCAGTAAGATAGAGTAGAGATATCATCATACCTCGATATCTCTTTTCATCTACTACAGTACTCGATTCATCCTTGTCTAGCTTGATGGTACTACTCATTAGAGTTTTTGCTACCTTGCATCCTTCCATGCCAAATTTCTTTATAATTTCCTTCGTGTATTTGGCTTAGCTGATGAAGATCCCTTCTTTGAGTTGCTTGATTTGTAGACCAAGAAAGAATTTGAGCTCTCTCATCAAGCTCATTTTGAATTCCCTAGTCATACACTTAGCAAATTCCTCACAAAGAGATTCATTAGTAGCACCAAAGATAATATCATCAACATAGATTTGGACAATTAAAGTGTCTTGCTTGTGCTTTTTAATAAATAATGTAGTATCAACCTTTCCTTTCTCAAAATCATTTTGTAAGAGAAATAAACTTAGCCTTTCATACCAAGTTCTTAGAGCTTGTTTTAAACCATATAAGGCTTTATTTAGTTTGAAAATATGGTTTGGAAAACAATGTGATTGAAACTAGGAGGTTGTTCAACATAAACTTTCTCTTTAATAATGCCATTTAAAAATGCACTCTTAACATCCATTTGGAAAAGTCTAAAGTCCATGTGACATAAAAATGCTAAGAGAATCCTAATGGCCTCTAATCTTTCTACGGAGGCAAAGGTTTCATCATAGTCTATGCCTTCCTCTTGGTTGTATCCCTTAGCAACCAATCTAGCCTTGTTTCTAGTGACAACACCTTGCTCATCTAATTTGTTCCTAAACACCTACTTACTACCTATAATTGGGTGATTTTTAGGCCTAGGGACAAGTTCTCATACTTTGTTTCTCTCAAATTGGTTGAGTTCTTCTTGCATAGCAAGTACCGAACTTTCATCGTCAATGGCCTCATCAATTGATTTTGGCTCTAATTGAGAAACAAATGCAAGATTATTATCTAAATGATGTAATTGAGATCAGTACTTACACCCTTTGATGTATCACTAATGATGAAGTCCTTGAGGTGATACTTAGAGAATCACCCTTTTGATGTATCACTAATGATGTAATTGAGATCAGCTCTTGCCTTGGTTTATCCTCTTGTGAAGTTGTGGTTTCTTATCCATTCTTAATGATTCACCTTATTCTTTATCATCTCTTCTTATAGTATCTTCCAATTCTAGCTTTTTTAGTTCAGCTATAAGATCATCAACAAAAGTACCTTTCCTAATATAAAGTTTACTAGATTCATAAAAAACGACATTCATAGACTTTTTAACTACGATAGAACTTTTATTGAATACTCTATAAGCTTTGCTTGAGGTGGAATAGCCTAAAAAGATTCCTTCATTAGTTTTGGAATCAAATTTCCCAAGATTATCCTTGGTGTTCAAAATATAGCACTTACATCCAAATACTATTAGGTATGAAATTTTGGGTTTTCTACCATTCCAAAGCTTATAAGAGGTTTTATTGAGAATGGGTCTTTTGAAAACTCTATTTGTAATATAACATGAGGTATTAATGGCTTCGGTCTAAAAGTAATTTGGTAAGGAATACTCATTGAGCATTGTCCTAGCCATTTCTACCAAAGTTCTATTTTTCCTTTCTACGACACCATTTTGTTGTGGTGTTTTAGGAGTTGAAAAATTATGAAAAGCTCCATTCTCCAAACAATAATTTTTGAATGATTCATTTTGAAATTCCTTTCCATGGTCACTTCTAATAGAAGAGATGAAGTAACCTTTTTCATTTTGAACTCTTTTTGCAAAACTTTTGAAAGCATTAAAAGAGTCATTCTTATGAGTTAGAAAGGATACCCAAGTAAACCTAGAGTAGTCATCTATAAAGACTAATGCATAATGCTTTCCACCTAGGCTAGCACTCCTAGTAGTATTAAGTCCATGTGAATAAGTTAAAGTGATATAGATGTAATTATAACATTTTTTGCTTTGTGGGAGGCTTGATGTTGCTTACCCATTTGGCATAGGCCACATGACTTGTCTTTAGTGAATTTCAGCTTGGGAAGTCCTTCCACTAACTTCCCTTTGGATAGACTTTGAAGAAGATCCATGCTTGCATGCCCAAACCTTCTATGCCATAACCAAACTTCATTGCTTAAAGACATAAGACACTTGAAAAATTGGTTAGCCAAATTGTCTAAGTCAATTGAGTAGGTATTGCCTTTCCTTTCACCCTTAAAAATAACCTCATCATCCACCAAAGTGGTGACTCAGCATTCCCTAGGGTCAAAGGTGACCTTATTACATTTGTTACACAATTGACTTACACTCAACAAATTATGTTGTAAGCCACTAACTAATAAGACATTATCAATTAATGAACAACCATCCTTACCTATGGTACCAATGTCAATTACCTTACCCTTGGCATTGTTACCAAATGTGACATCTCCACATTTTTTCTCTTTAAGTGATGTAAATATTCTTTTATTTCCAGTCATATGCTTTGAACACCCACTATCCATATGCCAATTACTTACTTTGGTGGTAGTCACATTTCCCTACAAAATAATAGTCAATCACCTTTTCTTTGGTACCCAAGCATACTTGGGTCCTAAGGGGTTAGTCATTGAAGGGTCCTCTAACTTGAGGTTAGCCTTCCTAATAAAGCAATGTATGTTGACATGCCAATATTTCATGCAATAGTGGCATTGGAGATTAGACTTGTTAGTCTTTCTCCTATGCATCAATTTAGTATGAGTAGGAGGCCTTCTCATACCATGGTCATATGAATGCATTAATGGACACGTATGATGAGTAGGGTAAGAGGATTTTCTATGAGGATGATTATTGCTTTTGTTATACACATAAGCATGATTGGCTCTTTGAGTCTTAGCTCTAGAGCCTTGGGGAGCCTTCCCTTTGCCTTTAGGCTTAGAAGGCTTAGTGCTATGAGCACTTTTCTTTCCAATCACCTCAATGCTTGAGGTTTGAGGTTGTGAAGCTCTAACAAATGTAGTTGTAGAAGATGATGAAGCTCCATTAAAACCTAGACCATGCCTAATTAAAGGTAGTATTTGTGTCAGAATAAGAGTGTCTAAAGCCTCTTTTCCTTTATGGAATTTAGAGATTGAGCTTCTAAGCTCAATGACTTCTCCTTTAAGAGAGTCATTCTCCTTTCTAAGTGAGGATAAGGAAGAAGATGATGTAGATAATTTTTCAATAGATTTCTTGAGTTCTTCACTAGAAGCCCTCAATTCATTTACAAGCTCATTTAGAGACTTGTACTCATCCTCTAATTTGGAGCACTTCTTCCTATAGGTTTTAACTTGTGACTTATACTTGTCATACCTCATAGTTAGAGCTTCTAAAAGCTCTTCATATATATCATCTACCTCATAATCAGAATTAGAGTGGGAAGATGTACTTACCTCTTGTGAAGAGTCCCCTAGTGCCATGAAACATATGTTGGTCTCCTCTTCTTCTTCCTCATCTTCACTTGAGTCATCATCCCAAGTGGTGGAGAAGCTTTTCTTCTTTTCTTTGTCCCATCTTTTCTTCTTCTTTACCTTCAGACATTCATCCTTCATGTGCCCTTGTTTGCCACATTCATAGCATGTGACATCATTTGTTCTTTCTTTTGGACTTTGGGCAGATTTCTTGAAGACTCTTTTTTCTTTTATTCTCCTTATCAACTCCTTAGTTCTCCTTGAGAGCATGACTAGCTTTTCTCCTTATTTATCATTATCCTCTTCACTTGAGGAGATATCTACTTCTTTCTCTCTTGTTGAAGCTTTGAGACCCATGGTTCTATTTTCTGGTTTTTCACCTTAGCCCCTTAGCTTCTTCATTTGCTCATCTTTTTGAATAGCCAACTCATGAGTCAAGAGCTTACCAATGAGCACATCGATTGAGACCTTTCCAATCTTTAGATTGGACTCTTGAATACTGCACACCCTAGCCTCAAATTTATTAAGTGGAAGAGTTTTAAAGATTTTGGTGTTTACCTCATAATTTGTGAGTGCTCTTCCAAACTTCTTCATATTGGTGATAATAGACAAGAGCCGGTTGGTCATTTTCGTGATGTTCTCATTGTCCTTCATCATGAAGAGTTCCCATTCAATGACATACATCTCTAAACAGCTTGACTTTACTAGAGTTGTACCTTCATGATAATTCTCTAGAGTCTTCTATATGGCATGTGTGGTTTGACAATGTTGCACTCTCCCAATCTCTTCTTTAGTGAGCGAGCTTAGGAGAATGGCCATTGCCCTTTTGTTTTTGCCATTTGACTTTCGGTGAGCTTCAACCTATTCAGCCATTGGGATTAATTCTTCATTAACACCCATAACTCTAGTAGGAGGCTTCCATTCCTTGATTACAACATCCCAAAGGTCCACCACATCTATGTCAAGATAGATCTCTATCCTATACTTCCAATGAGTATAGTTGGTTCCATCAAAATATGGTTTTAGGTGTGATGAGATTGCTTCTTGTGCCATGATCTTATTTTACCTAATGAAGGTTTGATTTGTGAAAACCTTGCTCTAATACCATTTATTGTCCATTGGCACCAAGAAGGGAGGTTGAATTGGTGTATAAAAATTTCAAAGACAACGAAGAGGGGAAAAAGAATGAGTAGAATAGAGACAACGATTTAAAGTGGTTCGGGTATAATCAATCTTATCTCCACTCCCCAATTTACCAATTGGGTATTTCACTATCTCAAGGTGTTTTCAAGCTCACACCTAACTTGTGTTTTGATGGGTCACACACAACCTCACTCAAGTGTTTCACTAGGCTCACACTTAAACCTTTCTTGAAGTGTTTTTACAGGCTAACACTACAACCTTACAACTTGGTGTTTAATGCTCACACCTAACACTTATAATTTCATAGAGAAAATTGAAGAAAATGAGTATCAAAGATTGAAAGTTTTAATGACTTGTAATAAATTTCTTAACAACCTTATTCATGGTTGTTTGGTGGAGTATTTATACCCAAACTTCACCAAAGAGACAGTGTAGATCATAGCTCACCAAATCTTTGAGACATGTTTGACAGATTATGCATTAAATGCTTGACAGTCTCAATTCGCGGTCACTACTACTCATTAACGGTCGCGAAATCCAAATTTCTGAAAGAAAATCCCATTTGTGTCTAACAGCTAGTCCATATGGCAACTTTTGATTAGTGCACCAGGAAAATATAGTCGTTGCCCTTTTACCTACTTTTAGAAGTCGCGGTTGCGAGCTTTCTTGTACAAGACGCAACATAGGATGCGAATTCGTCTGCCAAAAATGGTTATCTTCTTCTTTGGAATTCAGGGTCACTACCAACAAGATGCCTTCATGAATTTTGACTTCCAACGGTCTACTGGAACACATGTCATGCCGTGACTGTGGACTTGCTTCCTTTTGAGTCACTTTGAAATTCGCAGTCGCGACTAGGGCGTGACACACCGTGATTTCGTCTGTCAATTTTGGACTCTTTCATTTGGATGAATCACGTCGAGAATAGCTCCACGATTTCACTTGTCTACCTTTTAGCAATGCTTCTTTATAGATCATGGTCACGAATACAAAGTAGTGGTCGCAATTTAGAGGTCACTTTTCATACTTAAAGATTTTTAAGCTACATCCAACTTCCAATTTTGATAAAATCTAAAGGCTACAAAATAACATTAATTTGAAATATTAGACACGATCAATCTCCTTTGTCAAGATCAAAAGAGGTCCAAGACTTGGGTTAACTACCCTAGTCCGGTAATATTTAATATTGATTTGATACATGCCACTGCATTTGATCTTGGCACATAGGAATATCCAAAAATCATGCTCATTGTCAGTGATGTCACAGCTTTAGATTGAAGGAAGTTTGAACAATTGCTTAAAAAATATTAAAGTATCTTTGCTTTGACGTACAAGGACATGCTAGGGGTTGATCGATGGATAACTGAACAAAAAATTTTTATTTATCCACACATGAGACTAGTAAAGCGAAAGCTTCAAAGGATGAGACTAGAATAGGCCTAATTAGTGAAAGAATAGGTGATAAAGTAGTTGAATGTAAAGTTTCTTGAAATAGTTAACTACCTTATATAGGGAGCCAACATAGTACTAGTGCCAAAATAAGATTGAAGAACAAGGATGTGTGCAGATTACAAAGACATGAACAAGGCTTCCTTAAAAGATGATTTCCCTTTGCCCCACATCGATGTATTAGTAGACAATACTACAACTTGCATTATGTACTCCTTTATGGATGGGTTTTTGGGATATAATCAGATCCTCATGTTAATCATAGATAAGGTAAAGATAGTTGTTACCATATAGTAGGAGACATATTATTTCAAGGAAGTAATGCACTAGCAAATGGTGGTAGCTTTATTCCATGACTTGATCCATACAGAAATAGACATACATATATATGACATGATGGTAAAGTTTGAGACAAATGAAAGACAATTTAAAGCTTTAAATAAGTTACTGAAGATAGTTTATCTATACAACTTGAGACTCAACCATTAAAAATGTGTGTTCGAGGTCACATCTAGTAAATTATTAGGTCATATGGTAAGTGAAAAAGGTATCAAGGTAGAGGCTATTCAAGATATGCCTGCACCAAAGACAGAGATTGAAGTTATAGTTTTCTAGGTCATTTCAAGTGCATTAGAAGATTCATAACTAGACTCACTCCCATATGTGAGCCAATCTTTAAATTGTTAAGGACTAATTAGCGAAGTGGAGTAAGCAATGTTAAAAAGGTTGTGAGAAGATAAAAGAGTATATAACCATTCCCCTAGTATTAAAACCCCTAAAATTGAGAAAGGCATTGATCGTATACCTAATCGTAAGGCATAGCTTCATAGGGATAATTCTAACATATGAAGATGAAGTAGGGAATGAGTATGTTATGAATTACCTTAGTAAGAAATTGCTTCCTTATGAGAAGAGACACAATTGCATAGAAAAGGCATGTTAGGCACTAGTGTTTAGAGTATAATTTACATACATTTCATAACTAATTCATTTATAAATATTATTGATATTATGTTAAGTTTTCATATGAAAATGATAAAAGGAAGTAAATTTGTGTTTTTTAGGGTAAAAAAGGAGACAAATGGCTAAAGAGCAAGAAATGGCAGCCTAAGTTCTAATTATGAGCACTATTCAGTATCTTAGGCATATCCCCCTCAACATAGCTCTAAATGAGGTGATTCAAAGTCCATTGGAAAGCTAAAACGTAGGGCTACAACTTTTATGTTTTATACTACAACTAATTCAACCACATTTAGCATCAAACATTGATCATAATACCCAATAAGCTAGCTAGGCAGAATCATTAGACACAACCATGTGCATAGCTGTGCCAGTTTTGCTACAATCTAATCATAGATTGGCAATGGGTATACATATGTTAGTGCAACTTCAATGTAAATTACTCTTTTTAAAATTTTTTTTTCTATTCTTTGATTCCAACTTTCATAATTAGAAGACTTGACTAAAACTTATTTAAGGAGGCAAAGAAGTATAAAAAGGAGAGACATCTAAGGCATAAAAAAGTTATCCTATAAGTGAGGAATTCAATCAAGCAAGTGTTAGGAGCAAAGAAGAGCAAGAAAGTAATCTTTAAATAGTTTAAGGAATAGAAGTCCATGGCTTCTAATATCATTAGTTTGATTGTTTCTTCTTCCTTTTCTTCTATTATGAGCTAATTAACTTTATGCTTAGGTTATAAATGGAGCTTGTGTGACTCATATTGGTTTTCCTTAATCTATGTCTTTTGGATTTGATTCATTATTTGTGTTAGAAATTATTAAGTGCTTCATGTTTAATTAACTGGCCATTAATCATCTTAGTTCCACAAATCGACAATGGAGACATGTTTTTCATATAACATATCCTTTAATAATTACTTTATTTTGTTATTAAGTTGAGGAACCTTAACAAACCATTATTATCCATTTAGTCTTGCTTTGTGAGGCAATTACACGATGTCTATCTTTTGAGTTGAGGAAACATTAGCTTAACATGTTCTTATAAGTTAATTTATACTCGAGCATGATTAATTGATCATCATAGTGAATCGATAGTAGAAGTTTATGCATAAACTAATGAAAAAAGAATTAGGAACCCATTAGGAAGTCACCAAGTGAAGTTGAACCACTAGGTAACTTCTTATATTGATTATTTTCTTGGTAATTACTTTATTTATATTACTTAGTTTTAATTCTTAGTTTAAACCTTTTTTTATATTGGATTTCTAGTTAATACAAGGGAGAAAACACTTAGTACTTAATTTGGATCCTTATGGAAATTATATTCATACTCTCATACATTTTTTTACTTGCTGATTTGTGCACTTACAAGTTAAGGATTTTCATATATCACTCACCCATTATCAAGTTTTTAGCACCGGTGTTGGGGACCAGCAACATTAGTACTAAGCAAAATATTTCTATATTAATCTAGAATTTTCTTTTTATTTCTAAGTTTTATTTTTTTTACACCAATAGGGCTTGATGACATGGATGCATATTACAAGCTCAGCTTTTTATTCTTTCCAAGCAATTAAATTCAAAACTTCTAATGTGGTTTCTTCTTTTCCATAGGTGGTATGCAAATTATGTGTGGGAATTGGCCATAGAAGTGTATCATGTCAAGTAGGGAATTCTTTTACACATGGTTAAGTGAGTTAGACGGGGAATTTCAATCGTCAACCCTATGATCCTTATTATAATAACTATAACTTCAATTGACAAGACCATACAACCTATTCTTGGTTAAATGACAATTATTTGATCTCCAATCTTTAACCTCCTCCTATTTTTCATTAATCACCAATCTACGAACTTCAACAAAAGAAATCAAGCCTAGAAAGCTTGTTAGAGAAATTCATAGCCTTTAACAACACTAGGCTAGAGCAACATCAAAAGAATATGAGAAGAATTGAGACCAAAAAGGACAAAGTCGACAAAAATACTCTTATACTATCCATTACCTTAAGATCTATTTAGGGAAAATATACAATGCCTTTAGTTCTAGATCCCAAGGCGCCTTACCTAGTAACTTCAAACACAATCTTATAGAAAGAGTCAAGGAGATTACATTAAGAAGTGGTAAAGGCATCAATACAATGGCAAAAATAAGGAAGGAACCAAGAATGAAGAAGAAAATAATGAAAAGCTAATCAGGAAAGACAATTAAAAGAAGGAAGTCAATCCTAAAGTGCTTCCTATACCTTTTCCTATAAGATTAAAGAAGTATAAGAAGAAGAAATAGCTCATTGAGGAAGGTAAGCCACAAGGAAATCCACTCGTAGAGGAAGAGAGGTGCTTGAGCATTGATGAAAAAGAAGAGCATGAGCATGAAGTTTGTCAATAAAAAGGAGGAAGTTTTGAACTTGAACAATATAAAATTGTAAGAGACGAAGATTATTTTATTATCAAGGAATGCAAGGTAAGTAATACTTCCATTTTTGAAATTCATGATACTAACCCATCTTCTTTATACCTTATTTATGGATTGTTCTGTGACGTGGTAACCAAGACACCTCCTTATCTTTTTCATTTTGATCAATTCAGCCCATTGTCATATCTTTATGATCATGTATATTTTGAAAAACAAAATACCTCAAATGTTCTAATCTTTAATGGCATAACCCAAGAACAAAAAAAAAAAGGTCTAAAGGAATTTGGATTTGGTCATGATTGATTTAAGGGATTTTAGTCCAATAAATTGCATGCATCAAATATTAATGAAGGACAACCACAAATCTATGGTAAAGCTTAAATGAACACTCTTATTGGTTAAGCTAATGAACTTAAATTAACTTGTTTTCTTTTTGTTTTTACATGTCTTTTTTACGTAATGTTTTGTGTTTCTGGCTCTTGCTTGTATGCTTGACGATAGATTTCATTTCTTTTTAATCCATTAAGGAAATCTTTCTTTACCCTTATTCTCTCTTTTATATTCACTACATAATTGAGGATAATGATGAATTTAAGTTTAGGAGAATTAGTGATTTCATGTGCTTAATTTGTGATTTGAATGTTAAAATTTGATAATTTAGATGATTAAGGAATTGTTTTAAGGTATAAAGGTGAATAATCAATAAAGAATTTGATAACCACTTATTTGAATTAATTAAGTTGAATTTGCTTATGATAATGATTTGGTCTTGATTAATATATTTGATTTATAGTTAATTATCACAATAGAACAATTTGAGCACACTTTGGCCAAATATGGATTTTGAAATTGAAATTGATAGTTATGCATGACTTAAGTGAGTGGACACTTCTTCCCATGCTATAAGTTGCTAGACCATCTTTTGAATCAAATCTTAGAACTTAGAAACTTTAAGGAAATGATTAAGGCATTCTTTGATTGCCCCAATATTCCCCATCCATGCTTTTTTATGTATTATCCTTTGTTACCCCTTTGATCCTTAGTATATACTCACTTGTGACTATAATCATTTAACCTTTTTTTTCTTTAACCCATAACCCTCATTATAACCTATATAGCCTAAATGATCTTTTATCTCCCCTATAAAGATAATAAAGTTAGGATATGGTTATATGATGATGTATTGTGTGTCGGATCATTAATATGCATATTTGCATATTTGAAAATTTTGCAACAAGGGCTCATTCATTGTTATATGTTACACCATAAGGTATAAAAGAAAGTGCAAAATGAAAGAAAAAGAAAGAAAAGATGAGATCAATCCACTGAGGGAAAGCAATAAAGGTTGCATAGATACGTTATGAGTACAAACAATGCACATAAAGTATTTCATCATACTTCACATCATTAGTATAGCTAATACCTTAACAAATTTCTCTTGCTTTGGACTTGAGCACTTCTTTAAAACTTTACCTACAGCCTTACATTACAAACCTAAAGGACCTTATGATCCATATGGTGCTAAGATCTACATTTGTGGATAAAAGGTGATATAGTTTTGCCTGGTCATGTGTGACTTCTAAGAAATTGAATCTTACTTAAGTTGTGTTGAAATTTTGAATAAAATATATTATCAAGACACATACACACTCTATTGTGTAAATTAATTATAAATAAAACATGTTAGTTAGGAACTTGTTATTGTGGTAAGCCTATTTGCTTAATTGATGAAAATATTGGTTATCACTAAGATAAACTTCTCCTTAAGACCTTAGAACTTGTTCTTGATCATTTGAGTTATTAAATTTTATTAGAAATTGTTCTTGCTTAAGGACAAGTAAGAGTTTAAGTTTGCGAGAATTTGTTTGGTGCATAATTTACATATATTTCATAACTAATTCTTTTCTCAATATTAATGATATTATGTTAATTTTGCATATGAAAAGGAATAAAGGAATTAAATTTGTGTTTTGTAGGGTTAAAAAGGAGAAATGTCGCTAAAGAGCAAGAAAATGGAACCTAAGTTCTAGTTTTGAACACTATTTAGTACATTGAGCATTAAAAAGGCAACCTAAGTTCTAATTTGTTAGACTAGGTTGGTTAAACCATAGTCAAAACTTTCTTTTGATCTTGACAATGTAGATTGATATGTTCTAACATATTTTTTAAGTGTTGATTTTGTAGTTTGTAAGATAGGTATGGATTGAAAGTTAGATGGAAGTCTAAATCTCTAGCTTTATAAAAGACATCTTAATTCCCAACAAATAACTTCAAATTTGCAACTGCAACCTTTCAAGAAGAATGGATGATTTTGGTCTAGATAGATTTGCAGAGCAAATCATTGTCGGGACTGAAGCAAGAAACCAATGAAGACCAAATAAATGGATTCACAGTGACCATCGCATTAGGACTCGCGATTACAGATTTTAGAATTGCTTGGAGAGAACTAAGTACACATTTAGAGCATGTCAGATGTCCAAGATAACCGTTGACATATCAAAATTCACAAGTGTAAAATAGCCTTGGAGACCATAACCTACTGAAGCAATTTCTCCTTATCAAATAGATGGATTCGTAGTGTCAATTGCATGCAATAAGAAATGAATCGCGACTAGACTTTTGATTGGTTGGAAGAACACAATCACAATTTTTCATGGAAGACCAATAATAACATGCCATGTGGACTAGCTGTTAGATATAGATAGGGTTCTCTACAACGATTTCAACCTTTTTAGTATAGGATGAGAAATTGTGAACACAACTCATCAGTCACGATCATTTATAGTGTCTGATAGGCATTTAGTGCAAGATCTACCTAGCTTGCCTTAGAGATTTAGACTTAGTTTCTTAGTAACGTCTCTTGTAGCCTACTAATACTCTATGAAATAGACATTAATGCAAGAGAATAACATTGAATATAACTAAAATCTTACAATTTTGTTTCTTAAACTTTGATTCTTTTTATGTGAGTTAATATTATTAGGTGTGAGCATTAAACACTATTATTATTAGGTTTGAGAGTTAGCCTTATTTAAGAAACTCTTATAATAGGTTAAGTGTGAGCCTTTGGGAAACACTAGAGAGGTTTTTAGTGAGCCTTAAAACACAAAGTGTAAGGTTGTGTGTGAGCCATAAAACATAAAGTGTACAAGTTTGGTGTGAGATTGAAAACACCATTCAGTGTTAGTGGAACACTCAATTGTGAGGAATTAGGAAGTGGATGTAAGGTTTATTAACACTTGAACAACTATAAAATATTATGTGTTCACTTATTCTCTTACTTCTTTTATTTCCATATTCGTCATCTTCCCCTTATTTTTTTTCTTTTTAAATTCCTCACTTATTCAACCCCCCTTCTTGGTGCTCAATGGCCAACAAGGTGTATTAAAGCAAGGTTTCATTGAAACCATTAATTGAGTGAGTAAATACAAATGGCATAAGAAGGAATCCATACCCATCGCAAGCCATACTTCGATGGATCCCACTATATGCATTAGAAGTATAGGATGGAGATATATTTGGATAGCGATATGGTAGATCTTTGGGATATTATGGCAAAAGATTGGAAGCCTCCTACTAAGGTGGTTGATGGAAATGAAGAGTTAATCCCAAGAGAGGGAAGCTCATTGGAGATAAAATGGGAGGAATAAAAAGGCAATGACAATTCTTCTTAGTTCTTTATCAAGGGAAGAAATATAAAGAATATAACATTGCCTTATAACCTATGGAATTTGGAAAGCTTTGGATAATTACCATGAGGGCACAACTTTAGTGAAATCTAGCAGATTAAAGATGTATGTGACTGAATAGAGCTTTTCATGATGAGAGACAATGAAAGCATTATCGATATGATGAATAGACTCCTATGCATTATCATAAACATGAAGAAATTCAAAAGAGTATTTACCAATCATGAAGTAAACTCTAAAATACTTAAATCCTTACCTCTAAAGAAGTTTCGTGTTAGGGTATGTAATATTCAAGAGTCAAATCTAGAAATTGGAAAAGTGTCAATAGATGTCTCCATAAACAAACTTCTTACTCATGAGCTAGCCTGGAAAAAGGATGAGGAGATGAAGAAGATGAGAGGGTAAGGGGACAAAAATGACAAAACAGAAAAAGAAGACCTTATATTTCAAATCCTTAGCCGAGATAAAGAAGTAGAGGTTATCTCAAGTGATGATGATAGTGAAAAATAAAAGAAGGAGCTAATCATGTGCTCTAGAATGACCAAGGAGCTTATAAGAAGAAGGAAAGATAGAAGAAACTTTAAGAAGGCATCTCCCAACCTCGAAGAAAGAAGAGAAAAGTAACATCCTATGAGTGTGGCAAGCAAGGCCATATCAAATATGATTGCCCCAAGTTGAAAAATAAGAAGAAAGGGGATAAAGAAAAAAAAAAAAAAGAACTTCAAAGCCACTTGGGATGATAGCTCTAGTGAGGAGGATGAAGATGATGAAATGGCAAATCTGTGTTTCATGGCATAAAAAGACTCTTTTAATGAGGTAAGTTCTTCAACTCACTATAGTGACAATTATGATGCATTTGATGATATAGATGATGAACTCTTATAAGCTTTTACTTTAAGATGTGACAAAAATAAGTCATAAATGAAAAATTACAAAAAGAAATGCTCAAAACTAGAAAAATGAGTTTAACTTATTAAATTAGCTTGTAAATGAGTTGAAGACTTCAAAGGAAGAACTAAAAAAATCTATTAAAAATCTTACTAGATTTTCATCTTTTCTAAACTCCTTCAGAAAGGAAAATGATACCTTAAGAGGAGAGGTAATTGAGCTTAGAAATTATATTTTTATGTTTCACAAAGGGAAGAAAGCTTTATACCACTAATTGTATCTCTAAGACCTCCCTTAGTAAGGCATGGTCTAGGCATCAATGGATTCTCCTCATTATCTATACCCTCTCTCACTACTTTTATTAAAGCTTCATCACCTCAAACATTTAGTATTGAGGTAATTGAGAGGAATAGTGCTTATAGCACTAAGCCACCTATTGGACTAGGATGGTTAATCCTAAGTCTTGGACCTCTTTTGATCTTGACAAAGGAGATTGATCAATTCTAATATTTCAATTAAGTGTTGTTTTGTAGTTTTTAGTTAGTCTCTAAATTAGAAGTTGGATGAAGTCCATAATCTCTAAAGAAAGCAAAGTGTCTCCTAATTCGCGATAGCAACTTTAAATGTCATGACCGCAACTTAGATTAAGGCAGGTTGAAAAATTAGATAGGCAAATTTGCGGGCCACTTCTCTATCTTGACCAATCCAAAGATGGACGTGCCAAAGTCATAGATAAATTTACAGTGTGTGTCACACCTCATTCGCGAATGCAAATTTTGAAGTAACTCAAAAGGGAATCAAGTCCACAACCACAACATAACAAGTGTCTCAGGTAACCATTAGAAGACAAAAATTGTGATGGCAACTTATGGGTAGCGACCGTGAATCTTGAAGAAGAAGATGAACATTTTGACAAATGAATTCATGTCCTTAGTCATGCCCTATACAAGAAAAATCGCGACCACTACTTTTATGACCAGGTGAAAGGTAATAACTATATTTTCTTGAAGAACGAAAGAAAAGATCACACGTGGACTAGCTGTTAGACACAAAAGGGGATTTTCCTCACAATTTTAGGCTCTCGTATGGAAAATTGGAAAATCGCGACCGCGAAAGAGTAGTAGTGACAGCGAATGACGCCTGATAAGCATTTAATGCAAAATCTGTCTAGCATACTTTGGAGATTTGCTACCAATTTTATTGCAACATCTCTTTGGTGGGTAGAGGCTATAAATACCTCACCAAACATATGTAAATGAAAGAGAATTCATTAATTTGTAACCTAAACTCTTATAATTTTGCTACTCAATCTTTTCTATTCTTTAAGTGATTGTTTGGTGCGAGCATAAACACCATTTGTAAAGGTTGTAGTGTAAGCATGTAAAAACACTAAAGAGAGGTTATTATGTGAGCCTTAAAAATACAAGTGTAAAGATTTTTGTGTGAGCCTTAAAAACACAAGTGTAAAGATTTTTGTGTGAGCCTCAAAAACACAAGTGTAAAGGTTATTGTGTGAGCCTTGAAAACACGTGTAAAAGTTATGTGTGAGCTTAGAAACACTATTTAAAGATAGTGGAACACCCAATTACAGAGAATTGGGGAGTGGACATAGGGTCGATTATACCCGAACCATTATAAATCGTGTGCCTCTTTCTCTAGTCTTTTCTTTCTCTTTATTCCAATTTTTTTATACACCAATTCAACCCCCCCAACCCCCTTCCCTTCTTGGTGCTTAGGGCCAACACCACCCATGCCCAAAGGCAAGGGAAAAGAACCTCAAGGGTTAAAGCCTAAGCCTAAAAAGGCTAATCATATATTCATCTATACTAAGAAGCATGCTCACCCTAACACACATAAAAAAATATCTTCTACTCTTAATCTTTCATGAACATGCTCACATTCTCACCATCATAGTATGAGAAGGCCTCCTACTTATTCTAAAATTATGCATAAGAGAAAAAATTACAAGTTGTTGTCCCTAGGCCCCAATAAGGGGGGTTGAATTGGTGTATAAAAATTTCAACAAGAAAAAAAAGGGGAAGAAGAAAGAGTAGAATGGAGATAGTCGATGTATAGTGGTTTAGGTATAATTGACCCTACGTCCATTCCCCAACTAAAGCCCTTAGTTGATTCATTAGAAGCTCTTAATTCATTCACAAGCTCATTTAGAGACTTGTAATCATCTTCTAGTTTGGAGCATTTCTTCCTATAGGTTTTAACTTGTGACTTATACTTGTCACACTTCATAGTTAG
>CATIWR010116032.1:0-38246 GCA_949677035.1 Omphalea diandra
ATATATAGATAGATAGATAGATAGATGAAACATGAGAAGAGAATAAAATGAAAAAAAATAGATTTAATATCTAAATTTATAAATCTAATTACATTTGATAATAATTTGAAGAATAATAAGAAAAAAATAGGAAGAAGAGACACCACCAACTTAAGAAAATGGCCAATAATAATTTGAAAAAATAAAAGGCAAAATTAAATATTAAAGATTTTGAGAAAAAAGATTTAGTGCTCTTTTTTCTTTTTACGAGAACTCTATCTCATCAAAACTAGTTAAATCTTAAATATTACCTGTATTATTAAACTTTTATTCATAACTTTAATAAAATTGTATAATTTGATTTATAAGTATAGCAATAATTATAATATATAAAAATTTTAAAAAAATGAAAACATCGAAACGATGAATATTCTTCTATTTAAATGAAAAAATATTTTATCCTTAAAATTTTTCTACTACAACTTGACAGAAAACACTTTCAACTTAATGATTATATAAACTATAAATTGACTCATTTATAGTCCTTAAACAAATATAATAGCATAAATATTATTGACAAGTTGAAAACTATCATTTAAAAAAAAAAGATCCTAAAATATTTAAGAATGCAAGAGTAAATGAAATTTTCACAAAAAGTAGTCTGTCATTAAAGCATAGAATATTAAAAAATAAGATAACAAAAACAAAACAAAAACACATATGTATCTATAAAGATACATAAATAATATATGATATCTGGATGAAAAGTACAAAGAAAATGAAATAAAAAATAGATTTAATATCAAAATCTACAAACTAATTCAATTTGATAATAATTTGAAAAAATAAAAATATAAAAAGAAAAGACATCACAGACTTGAGAAAATGGCCAGTAATAATCTGAAAAGGACAAAAGAGCTCGAGAGAAAAAAGGTCGAATTTTTTTTAAGAGAGAATTATCTCATTTAAATTGCAAATATACCTTCGTTATTAAATTATGACAAGTAATTTTTTTAAAAAAAAAGGAAAAAAGAAAAATATAGTTCTCCTTAAATTGTCCACGAGATAAAAAGTTAAAATTAGGAATCATTATTCCCTAAAGTTGCTTTCAAATCATATCAATTTTTCTTGCTCTTTTTATGCAGTAGTGAACTCAATAAGGGGATGGTCCTACTTTGACTGCACTTTTGCCATGCTACGCCCAAGGAAGGGATTAATCCAAACATATTCATCATCAGCCAATCAGCAGCTCTGATAAGACCCATCAGTTGCAATTGATGTGTCACCTAAGAGGGCCCAGTGGGCCATCCAAATAATGAAGCTTAGTTTTTGGCTGGTCCTTACTAATGATCTAATTTGGTGGGGCTATGTTAGCGAGAGCATTCCCAAACTTCCCATATAATCAGTCCATTGGGTTAAAGTCACAAAACACCCTGTTCTTTTAACCTCTTTTTGTTTTTTTTTTTAGGCTGAAACTGAAATTGGCATTTGGGTCATGTTCGAAACAATTTATACATTGGTAGAATTTAATTTCAAGTGATTTTGTATTAAATTCATATATTTATGATAAATTTAAATGATAAATTTTCAGTCAAATGGACGTTTGTTTTCGTATTTAATCTTCATTTAAAGGGCAATGTTTTGCCTGTTTCATTAGTTAAAAACTAGGCAATGTTTTGCCTCTTTCGTTAGTTATTATCTATTAGAAATATTGCATTGTTCAATCAACCAATAAGATAATGCCCTCTCTCTCTCTCTCTCTCTCTCCTCATCCTTCTCTACCGACCAAACCTCATCCATCATATTCCCTTTGCCTTTCCTGTTATGTGAAATCCTTCTTCTCCACTTCTCCCTTATTATCTTTAAATGCTACATTTTCCCTTCTAATTCTTCTCCTCATTCTGACCTCTACCGCTTCTCCCTCTGCTCACCCATGATCTTGTGCGTCTCACTTGTAATCCCTCCTTTGCTTTCTTCCAAACCATCACTGCCAAATGTCCCATTCTTCACTCCATGCGAAACATATATACACACACACACGCACACACACACACACACACACACACACGTTAGAAACTCATAGTTTGCTTCTTTTTCCTTTTCAAATTGTCTTCGTTTTTTTTTTTTTGCTTTACAATTACAATTTGAAGCGTTTCTAAAGCAACTCGAACAAAGCTTTTTTAAATTAAGTATGGTGTATGGGAAAGCAACTTACCACTTTTTCTTAACTTGGGAATCAATGCTTCTCACTTATTTGAAATTATCTATGATTTTTGTTTTTTTTTTTCACTCGTATGCTCATCTTGTTTTTATTTTCTATTTTTATTTGATTTTTACTTTTCTTATGTAT
Organism: Omphalea diandra; assembly: GCA_949677035.1. NCBI lineage: Eukaryota > Viridiplantae > Streptophyta > Magnoliopsida > Malpighiales > Euphorbiaceae > Omphalea > Omphalea diandra. Next base: position 2,330 of record CATIWR010116032.1, read on the forward strand.
AGTATAAACTATAGTATAGAAAGTGAACAACATTTTACCAATACTCTTCTTGTTATTTTCTCTTGCTATTGAATTTACAAAAGCCCAGCATTTAGATGTCTTGTGTCTTCTTTTGTTCTATGCTTATACTTTATATATTCCATCGTTTTATTAATTTAATTTTGCTTGGTTATTTGCTAAAGTCAGATGTTGAACTTGTTTCTTTGTGCAATGATCTTTGACAAACTTGGCTAGAATATATACTAATGAATAGTTCGTTAAAGGATTGAAATATATTAGGTTAAACCATGGGTAAGGTAACTGAATGCTATGACTATGGTAGCATAATAGAGGTATAGATATTTCATGGCAATTAAAAGGAAAAAATTATATATGGTTTGTCAATTTCATATGATTTATGAATTTATCCTTTATTTTGATTAATTAAATGTAGAATATTACTATATAGATGAAAAAAATAAAAATATATTATCAATCTTAATTCGAGACTATTCAAGCTCATTAAAGCTAAGATTTTAATTTACAATGTTCACATAAAAGTTTGTATAAGTAAACAAAGTTAGTCAAGTCAATTTTGAGTATTTGATTAAGTTGAGTTTAAACTTAAAAATTAAAGTTTGGTTAAACTTGAGTCGAGTTTGAGCATCAAGTTTTAGAGTCAAACTTAAGTTTGATACTGTTAGACTTAATTGGGCTCGATATCACCCTTAGTTGCGAGTCATATTAGTGCTCAGTTTACTGCTAGAGTGTTTAACTTTGCGTCTCTAGATAAAATAATTATAAAGGCTCCTATCAGACCAATAGCTTTTAAAGACAAAATAGCAACACTAGCTCTTGCCATTCCAACAGTTATTTCACATAAGTTTATTTTGCCTAGTTAATGTATTCTACCGATAATTGAATAAGCCTAGATGAAAAAAATTTTCAATAGAACTAGAAGTAAAGAAATTGCACATGCCCCTTAATAAGAGCAAATTGTAGGCTCCTAAAGTATTAGGGGTCTTAATAACCCCTATAAAAAATTGGGATTTAAAGCTCTAATTGCTTCGAAGAAGTTTAGAGCACTAGGCATTTTAGAGATAAAGATTAAGCCTACTAAAAAGGATAAGGCTTATAAGAAGTTGAATTTGAATTGTTTAGGTTTTATGAATAATTATATCCATTTAGACTTATCAAAATTTGGTTAATATATGATCTAGATTTCTTCTCTTTCTACAATTAGAATCCAGTTCATAGATTATTCATGGAAGACTCACATGGAGAGGAAGATCGATGTTATGGGCTATAATCTATGCATCTAATAATCAATGTGATAGACAAGTCTTATGGCAAAAGCCAATCTCTCTTTCTGATGATATTACTGAACAATGGGATTTACAAGGAGACTTTAATGTTATTCTCTTTGTAGCAAATTATTTGGGAGGTCAATTTCTTTTTGGTCAAGTGGTAGAGGATTTTTAATAGTATGCATATATGTCCAGTCTTTTAGCGCTTAATGGTAAAGGATGTCTATTCAACTAGATAAACAACCAAAATGGCGACTAAAGAATCTAGAGATGATTAGATAGGGCTCTAGCAAACAAAAATTAGTTTCTTCTTTTCCTTAGTCTAATGATAAGATTTTATGTATTTTCTTTTCTTATCATTCACCAATTACAACCAAAATTAGAAACATAAATTTCAATTCTGAGAAACCTTTTAAGGTTTTTAACTTATGGACATCTCATCTTCAATTTATGCAAATTATGACTAATGTCAAGTAATAACAAAGTTCAGGCGAGTTCTATGTATAACATCTTCTTAAAGTTGGACTAAAACATAAATTAAAAATAACTATATAAAAGAGAATTTTCCAAAATTTTTGACATAGTATCTCAAATGAAGGATAATTTACAGAAACTTCCAGAAGCTTTTTAAATTGAGACTTTAAATTATATTTTGATTGATGAAGAGAGGGCATGCTATCAAAGTCTTAAGTATTGGTTACAACAGAATAAAGATTTTTAGGCAAACATCTAGATTCAAATGGGTCTATTAGGAGATAATAATATTAGATTTTTTCATAATTTAGAGAAACAGAGAGAAGCTACCAATAGTATTACTAGTTTTAAGATGAGAGATAGAGAAGTGCTTTGGTAATAAGTCAACACAAAAATTGACATAGTTAATTTTATAAAATTTTCTACGATTAGGATTTCTCTTTTAGACATCATATCGATCATATAGTTCTTAGTTAGGGCTATATTCTTATCAAGTAACATTGTAGTCATTTATCTCTTATTTTATCCATAAACAAAATCAAATCAGCCATGTTTAGTACAAATGAAAATAAGTCTCTAGGACTTGATCGGATTGGTAATTTCTTAATCAAAATAATTTGGCACTTAGTTGGATAAGAGAGATTTGTTTTAAAGTCCAAGATTTTTCCTACCATTAACAAGATGTTAAAATAAATAAATGTTACAACTCTTACCATTATTCTGAAAGTCCTTACTTTTGAAAGCCTTAATGACTACAGGCCAAGTGCTTGCTGCTTAGTCCTTTATAAGTAACTTTTACGATCCAAAATCATAGCCCTAAAACTCTGCCTTTTTTCGCTCATTCAACTGAATCAGTCAGCTTTCTTTCCTAAGAGAAGAATTAATGAAAATGTGCTTTTAGCATAAGGAAATGGGCCAATTAGATGTTCTCTGTAAGTTCACATAAAAAAAGGGCTTTGATTTTATTGGCTCGATTTTTTTTTTTTGGGACAAATGTTATTGACTCTAGGCTTCCCTCTTAGTTTATCTCTCTAGTTATGGAAGTTATTAAAATTAACAAGTTTTTGGTAGTGGTGAATGGTTCACTAAAGGGATCGTTCACTAAAGTGATCCTTTAGTAAGTAAGGAAGGGCAACACAAGAAGATCCAATCCTCTACTATTTGTTATGGCAATTGCCTATTGAGTAATCTTTGTTTTATAAATGATCTCTTTTTATTTTGTCATGGGGATACTAAGTCACTGAAGATTTTTAAAAGTAACTTTTTATTTTTTCTCTATTGTCTCAAGTCTATAAGAAAACTCATCTTAAAGTGTAATTTTTTATAATATGCCATTGGAAACTAAGTAAGAGATTTTACAAATATTGGGATTTCAAGAAGGAAATTTTCTTATTAAATATTTAGAAGTCTCTCTAATCACCATTAAGCTTTCTTATCCCATTGACTAATAAAGATCACTAAAAGATTTACAAATTGGTATATTAAGTAGCTTTTTTATGTTGGTAGGCTTCAACTTATTATGTCAATCCTAATGAGTATGATTATCTAGTAGTGCTTTTTCTTTATTATTTCTAAAGTTGCTATTAATGATATTAATGAAATCTATAAAAGTTTTCTTTATAAGAGTTTTGATTCCAATAAGGAAGATGGTTTGGTTTCTCGATTTAAGATATGAAAGCCCAAAGATGAAGAAGGCCTTAGAGTAAAGGTTTTCCAAATCGAGAATAAAGCAGTAGTAGCTAGAGCTATTAAAAACCTATTGACTAATAAATAAATTCTTTGGGCAAAACTAGTTGTTGCCAATAAGCTAAAAAGATCTAGTCTTTAAGGTATTGTGAAACCTTTTTTTACTGCTCTTGGGTATGGGCTAACCTATTACCCAAAAGTAGGTAATAGAGAAATTATTGTTTCTAGTATGGCCTTTGGATTCAAAGGGATGCTCTTATGGATAAATATGCTCATATCAATATTTTATAGATGTTAATGTTCTTAAGTCTTCTACAATTACATTAGTTTGGAGGCATAACATATGGTTCTTCCTGATACTTTGGATGAAACAATTAATCAAGTTTAGTAGCTTATCCTGACACTTTGTACACTTTATGAGCAAAGTAAAGATACAATTATTTGGCTTTTTCCAAAAGATGGTTGTTTTTTTACTACTTTTTCTTTACATCCTCCAAATTAGGTGCAACTAAGGCATCCATTCCACTCTCCCCAATGGCGGTAACAGTCTACCTTTTCTTGTTGACTTTTTCAATGCTCAAAGTTTCTTTTGCTGCTTCCTTAGACTTTGGTTTCAGTAAGGCCATCCTAAAGTCGAACACATTTATAAAATACCATAACATATTTTCCAATGATAAGTACCGGTTTGGGAGATCCATCATATTGAAAATTTTCATCACCCTTGCGAATGAAGTTTGACAATGCACTTTTACACTCCTTTTTTGTTAGTGTCTCTCCTTTGGCAGGATTGTAGCCTAAACCATACCTTGTTGTTTGTCTTTGAAATTTAGAAAATTCTAGCAGTCCTTTTTCGTTCTTTCCTAAACCAATCATTGGTAGAAAAAATATCTTTTCCATCATACAAGCAACATGAGTATCCATCCAATCTTCATAAATTTTAGCCACTAGAAAACCTCATAGATGAGGAACTGAGATGCTTAAAGCAATTACAATATCATTTGTTTCAACACATATGATTACAACCCTACCTTCTATCAGGAACTTCACTTTTTGGTGTAAGGTCGACGATACTCCTCCAAGTGTATAAAACCAGGGCCTTCCCAAAGGTCATTAGTATATCAATCATTGTGAGCTCTACTTCTAACTAAATAGGGTCAGTCTTTACCATTGTTTTCAAAATCCCAACCATAGGCCTTTTGCTATGATCATAAGCTCGAATGATAACATTTAAAGCCTCCAGATCAGACACATCCATGCTCAACTTAGGCAACACTTTCAATGGACAGACATTAATGTCTGACCCATCATCCAACATTAAATACAAAGCCCATTTTCCCTTCATATTCACCTTGATGAATAGAGCCTTGTTATGATTTCTTCCTTTGGGTGGTATTGTAGTATCAGTGAAGACAATCCCCTTTTTATCATCATTTATTAAGTAAGTCAATTCCTTAGGTGTTGCCATAGAAGAGATAGTGAAATAAGAGAGTGCTTCAATCATTGCCTCCCTATGTTTCTTAGAGGAAACTAGCAAGTCCCACACATTAAATTGGGCTTCAGTTCTCTTTAATTATTTCACTACCACATCTTCACTCTCATCTTCTTTCCTCTTCCCTTTATCATTCTCTTTTGCTTTGTCTTTCTCTTTTTCCTTTTCTTTTTCACTCCCTCTCCCATAGTATTTCTCACTTTAAGTAACCTTACTCACCTTTTCCCTTTCGATATCACTCACGTCCTCTCAAACATCAGCTTTCACTTTTTCTTCCTTTTCATCAAAACTTTTCCACATATTTAACATCATTAGCTGCAACTCCTCATTCTAATTTTTCCTCGCACTCTCCCCCTTTTTCTACTCTCCATTTCTCCCTCATTCACTTCCCCAATAGATGCCATAATCATTGCCTCATTCAAGCCTGAGCTAATTATCAGTAAATTCTGAGGTAGGGGGACCTTATTATAGCTAGGCAAATGGTTCTTACATGCACTGGGTTGGTCTGGTTCAGGATTATAATCTTACTTGATTCAATTAAACCTTAAATCTAATGTAAAAGATGAATACACTAATCGATGTGATGCCCTACTACCTGGTGAATATGGATTCAGGTTGTGACTCCTAGAAAATGGATTTGGCAAACGTTTAGGGTCTAAAACCTGAAACACCCCTTTTTTCTTCAATTTCTGGAAGGCTCTAGACAATGACATCCCAAGTTTAGAGAACTTTTGAGATTGCCTCACAACATGCACATCGATAGTCTTTTGTCCTTCTTACTGTGGCTGGTGACTACTCTATCCTCCTTATGCCCTTCTTCCATAAACTCAACCTCTTTTACCTGTATGCCTGAGTCTAATACATCTTCAAAGTTTCAAAGAGGAAAAAATCTAAGTTGATTACTTATTGAAGGTGAAACATCCCTCATAACCATTTTAACTTGATCCCTCTTATTTTATCATTTTTTCATTTATCCCACCAACTCCTTCCATCTCTTTAAGTAATCAGAAATGACTCATTAGACTTTTGTTTAATGTCCTCCAAGTCCTTCAGAGTCACATCCATTTGCATATTATATGAGCAATGGCTTTTAAAAGCCTTGACCAATTCCTCCCAATTTTCTCAAACTATCTTTGGTTAGTCATGGTACCATTTCATCGGGCATCCTTCCACATATAAACCAAAGTATTTAATAATGAATACAGGGGATAGCCTGATGGCCTTCATGGTTATGACATATTACTCCAAATGAATCATAGGATCCTGGGTTCCATTATACCTGACTAAGTATAGCATTTTGAACTTCGGTGGAAGTTCCACCCTGTCAGATAAAGACAAGTCCTTTAAGTCTTTCCCTTCACCCATCCCCTTGAATTCTAATATTTTATGAAGCTTGTCCATCTGTTTAGCCATCTCATTCGTTTCCTCCTAATCGTTAGTGGAAACCCCAACAACCTTTTGAACCATCTTTTCCTTGGCTACCTTTTGACATTCATAATCCTCCTCATCATAAACGTCACCATCATGTATTTATATGGTAGGTACTTAAGGTAGGGTAACTGGGTTTGGTAAGGGGTGTGGTGTAGGTTGAGGTGGTGGAATAGTTACTATTTGGTTTTGTGGTATGGTGTCATCTTATGGGATATTTTGAGTTAATAAAGTGGACATATTTGAGTGTGAAGGTGCTTGTGGTTCAAAAGGCACATGTGATTTTGCCTTATCACTGTTTTCTAGGAGATCAATCCTCCTATTCACTATTTCAATCATTTGCCCCATCTATCTCATCATGGATTCCATCATTTTCTTTGTTTCTTCCTTTATTTGGCTTAAGAATTAGAGTATTCATTAATATCATCTATGGTTGATTTAGAGTTTTTTTCAAAACTTGTCTCAAGACTCTTTTAAGTTGCCTCTTCTCCTTTCGTCCTCACGTTTAATATTATTTAGGATCTATGATGGCTGTAAAATAAAGGGGTTAGAATATGATGCATATAGGCATGCATGCACATAGTTGAGTTGAAATGGAAAAAGTAATCATATGCGAACCTTCTTCCCTTATATCACCCATGCACATTGGTTTTAGGGCTCTTTCCTAGCACATTTGGTCAATTTAACCACCATCAGGGGGACCAAATTCACCTGTTCAACCTCTTATGCCAATAACCATCCATAATGACAAACCTTCAAATTCGAGCAATATAATTGATGTCAGAGATATACATATCCTAGTAAGGGCACCAAATTTTCCCACTGGTGTATTGGAGACATAAATTATATCCTTGAATTTTGCAAATTCAAACCATCCACAAATAACACACAAATCAAGGGTTGTCTTATCCATGGGTCTAGGGCAATTACATGGGCTTTGCCTAAGTTTCGCTAATGAAGATGGCTCTTACAAGTTAGGGCTAAGGCAACCATTTTAATATACTCAAAGGTACAAGGCTTGCGAGTGGTGTTTCTCGCGGATGTTCATCTGAGAATGAGTGAAACTTAGGTGTCACACCAATGGTAACACTAGGTAATTAGGGTAGTTTATGCGCATGGCATGTATAGTGAATGCAAAAAATGCAACATAATTAATATAGACAAAATACAAAAATCAAAGACAATTATATGGAATCAACTTTTCTATCCCCAGTGGAGTCGTCATTGTGAGCGAGGCTCTAATTTCGAGTTCGATGAATACTCATCATAAGATAATATAATGGAATACCTCATTAAATGAGGTTCATGCTACTATACTACTATGTATAGGCATTAGGGGCTTGGGGGTATATGGGACAACACGTTGGTAAAGCCTGGAGAAATTAGAGTCACCACTCGGTGTGACTAGGACTAACTGGGTAATAGTTGGGATTCTACACAAAATACCCAACTCGTCACCTTTTTAGAGTCAGGTTCGGAAGTTGAGTATGACTCGAGGAAGGTGTTAGGCACCCTAAGCCACCTCGACATTGGTCCGACCTCTATTCAATTGTTCATAATTTTTATAAATTGCCCATATTAATTATTAATTATTTTTATTATTATCTATTTCACACTCATAATTAATATAGGTATCACAAGACAAATAATAAATATGGTGCAAATATATATGCAATAGTGGTAAAAGAATTAATTAATTTTATAGGTCAAGTGGGGATGGAAAATTTATAAATATATACACAATAAAAATAAAAATAAGAAATGAGTAAGACAAAATAAGTGTATTCTACAAGACAAGGGTCAATCTTCATATGTCATGATTACAGAAAAGAGACAAAATAAAATAGCAATAACAAGAATAAAAATAATATATATTAAAATAAAAAATATTTAACTAACTTATTAATAGAAAAATTAACAACAACATGCCAAAATATGACAAAAAAAAAATAACCACAATATATTCTATATTAAAAAGTAATGAAATATTTAACTAATTCATGAAAAATAATATTAAAACGAAAATAACGACAAATATACCAAAATACTAATAAAAAACGATTAACCACAGTATATTAAAAATGCAACTCCAAAACAACTAAAACATTAAAAATAGGGAAACATTTAACTAATTCACAGGCTAATAATTAACCACAATATATCAAAAATATCACACCGAAATAACTAAAATATTAAAAAATGGGGAGACATTTAAATAATTTATAGAAAAATATTTAACCACAACATATTGAAAATGCAACACCAAATATATAACAATATATTAGAAATAATTAAAACATTTAATTAGTTCATTGTAACATAATTAACACTAATATATCAAATTTATTACCATACAAACACAACCATAATAAATTAAGGTGAGAATAAAAGAAAATAATATTATGCATTATTTAAAAATTGAATGAAAATAAATAATAGCATATTTTTTTTATGGGTATATATTTTTCGAGATGTAAAAGAAATGTGATATTTTAACCCGAGAATAAATAAAGGGTGAATCTAAACAATAACTAGACGTGAATCAAATGTTGAATATTTTATCCACATTTTCCTTCTTTTTTTTTTTCTCTCTCTATTTTTGCCCTCTCAATTGCTTTCCTTCTCCCTCTATTTATTGTTCTTGTGTATCTCTAATTACTGAAAATTTGCTAACCCTTGCAACCCTAAAACATTTCCTATTTATATGAGATGGAGAGGAAGGGGTCTCGTTCCCTCCCTCTCACACGTGGCCTTATTCCACTTCTTTTTTCTTTTTTACTTTTTGACTTTTCATTTCTTTTTTCTTTTTTTTCTTTTTTCTTCTTTTAATATATACACTTGAATATCTACTCAAATCTCTACGAATTTTGAATTTTAGGTTCAAGAAAAATTTAAAAATAAAGAAATAAAAATTTTACTCACTCTCAATACTTGAGTTTTCACATTCAATTCTTTTTCCTAATTTTGGTTGGTTATCATCATCAGATTAAGATTTTCTAGGTGCAAAATGCAGTGTCTACAACCATATCACTTAAGGTGCCTTTAAAGGCCATAAGCTAACTTTCATACCATCCCCACTCACCTTTTCCCCTTCTTTTTCCTTTTCTCTTCTTCTTTGCAACCTTTTACTAGTAGTAGACTCAAAGATATATATATGAACACCTAGTTATCCATATAGATATCTTTGTAGTTTATATAAACCACAGTTTGGTTTGTACAAACTACTAACGTTGTTCATGAGCATTATTCATAAAAATAACATTTTTTTTTTCTTTGGTTTTTATTCCTTTCCTTTGCATTTTAAGCTTAAATATGGATGGGATGAGGTAAGTTGCCAAAATTAAGGACATTTTGCCATATTTTATGATTAAACATTAATTTATGAGAGATAGCATGTCTTGATTATGGCTTGATAATAAAATTTTTACCCTTTTTATGCATATGGTTGAATGGAACATGATGAGGAAAGACTAAAAGACTAATAACCCTTGGACCCCTTTAGTTTTTTATTTATTTAACACCAATTCTTTTCATCATGTCCATGAACACAATCCTTAAAGAGTTTGTGGGTCTTTCTTATAGTTAAACTTACTATCTCTCTATTTTTATGGCATGGATTCTAAAAAGCTATCACTAGGGTAGGTAATAGACAATTATGACCTCCTATTGAGCCACTCCATATTCTATCGATTAGGCTCATTTGACACCACACTCACCAAAAGAGGCATCCTAGCCTTTCCCATGTCTTAGAATGCATCTCTCTCTTGTCTTTAATGCGTTGACCATATTGAAGAGTTGTATGGTCAAGGTTTTGGACTACAAAGACCCTATGACTCCTCCCCATATTCTATTCATGATTGATACATGTTATATTTGTTTTATCTTCTAATGCATACATAATTTTATGGCATTGTACATACCATAGATGCATTGCTTACCTTTTTTTTTTTTTTAGCATTTGGGCATATTTTGATGTTAGTGTAGTATGATTAGACATGAATATCATATCTAATCTTGTTTTATGATGGGTATCTTATGTTGAGTATCTAAGGTGTCCCTCAAATAAGGTAAAGATGGTATTACCTTTTCATGTTAAGTTACCTTGATTAGATGTTGGGTTACCTCTTTTCATAATTTTAAGTACTAAATTATGTTCTCCTTTATAGGTTATGATGGTCAATATTTGTATATTATATTTTTAATTATGCGATTGCATGAAAACCCCTCACTTTGTCATATATCCCCATCCCCATCATGAATGATTGTACATATTATGCTTTATATAGATGTATGCAAAGATGCTAGATGTATGCTTAGAGTTATTCTAATAAGGAATAAGTAATTGATGAGAGTAAAACTTATAAATGCGAACCATATATTTCCTAAGGCTAGATCGTAAAGTCCAAACAACTTACGTGCCTAATCTCTTCTTCAAGTCATACCCAATTCCTGAACTTAATCTCTGTTAGAGTGAAGACAAGTTGGGCCTTTTACCTACTTGATCCAAAACCCAACCTCACCCAAAATTTTATCTTGACAAAAGTCGAATGGTGGCTTTAGTCAAGTATTCAAGATATTACCAAAGCACTACACCTCTAGGTCCTATATTAGTCACTTGATTCTTTATAGACTTTTATCTATCAAAAGGCCTACTCTTGGATCCCATATTGATCCTCTCATGTGCCATTAGGTATGGTTGTACCAAAGTATGACCCCTCATTCTCTCGAACCCCAATGGTATATAAAAAGTTAGGAGCCATAACCAAGATGTTACTCATTCAAGCATAGACACAAAAGAACCAAATCAAGGCACTTATATAGTAGTAAAAGCCAATCTCCTTTGCTTCCATAATAAAAATTTTCCTTTGATTTCTTACTAACTCAATAATTTCTCATAGCCAACTTAATATGTATCTTTGAGGACCTAAATGGTTAAGAATTGATTTTATATATAAGCAGAACATGGACATTCAAAGAATAAGAAAAATGATTGGTGATGTTTCTCGGGTTATAAATTATAGAAGACAATATAAATGATTGGTGATTAGTGATGTTTCTCGGGTTATAAATTATATAAGACAATGTAAATGATTGGTGATGTTTCATTTTTATATGAATTACATATTAAATTTGATTATAAACATTTCACTTTTTTATATTTTACTTTATAAAATTTTATAATTATTTTTTTTCACTTTCTATAATCATGTAACAGTATTGAAAGTGACTAAACATAGTTTTAAATGGGTATTATCATTATCAGGGTTGTGTTTAGTTACTGCAAAAATTGTTACTGAATTATAGAATGTGAAAAAAATATATACATAATTTGATATGATCATATATAGGAAATAAAACAAAATATCAAATTTAGTATATAATTTATAAAGAAAGGACCAAACGTGATCTTAGGCATGATGCTACTATTCATTACTATAATATTGCAATGTAACAACTCTCAAAGAATAAATGTTGCATAGTTTTTCTAGCATTATTGTATAATTCATAATCATCAATAGTCATAACTCTCTGCTACAACAGTTTGTGCTTATTTTGAAGGCTTTTTGCGATAGCCATCTAAACAATTAAACTTTAAATAAGGAATACAACAAATTTACCACAAAAGTTTAGACTAATAAGCCTTGAAGGAGAGACGTCGAAGACAAAATGAGATGTGAACCTCTCTGATCTTAAAGCTTTAGTTAAGGGCACTATTGAGGATAATTTTATCGAAGATGTCCCTGATGTTATGTTTTCTAAGATGTTTGAGGATAATGATGTATTTTTGAACAAGTTTAAGTTAATGAATTTTGAATTTGCTTACCTGTGTTATGTCTCTCTTGATGGAATTATGCAAGGACTTGAACGTCTTATAAGTAGCTTTTGCATTAACTCTTTTCAAACAAATGCCTTTAACTTTGGCACCGAAGAAAACCCTCAAAATTTAGCCATAATTGAAGGTATTTCCCAAGATAAACCACAACATTTTAAGGAGTTGTTAACTAAGTATAAAAGATCTTTGCTTGGACATATGATGACATGCCTAAGTTAGACAGAACCCTTATGTGAAACCAATAAAATAGAAATTGAGGTGTCTTAGACTAGAAGAGGCTCAATTGATGAAAGATGAACTATCCAAACAAATAATAGCTAAGTTTCTAAAGGTAGTCAATTATCTCAAAACGTTGGCTAATATTGTGCCTGTACTAAAGAAGGGTGGACGGTTTAGGTCTATGTCGATTATTGAGACTTAAGTAAGGCATGTCCTAAAGATGGTTTTCCTTTTCCTCATATCGACGTGTTAGTGGATAACACAATGACTGCTATGATGTATTCCTTTATGGATGGGTTTTCTAGATATAATTAGATTCTGATGACTATTATGGATAAGTTAAGACAACTTACCACTGAATGGCAAACTTTTGTTACAAAGTTATGCCTTTTGGGTTGAAAAATGTAGAGGCAACTTATCAAAGGATGGCTACAACCTTATTTCATGATCTAATACACAAGAAAGTGGAAGTGTACGTTGATGACGTGATAATGAAATCAGAAACTAAGGAAGGTCATTTCGAAGCACTTAAGAAGTTCCTATATATTGTTGAAAAATAAAACCTTAGATTAAACCTAAAGAAGTGTGTACTTAAAGTAACTTCTGGGAATCTATTAGAACACATTATTAGTCAATGGGGAATTGAGGTTGACCCTGACAAAGTAATGGCCATTTAGGAGATGCCAAGACTGAGGATAGAGAAAAAGTATTAGGATTGCCAAGCTTATAGTAATGTGCAAGCTGATCTTCAAGTTGCTAAGGAAGAATCAACTAGCCACTTGGAATGAACAGTGGCGGGAAGCCTTGAAGAAGGTTAAGTAGTATATGATGATCTAGTCAGTTTTGAAATCATCGAGACTAGTAAAGCCTCTAATTTTAGATTTGGCTATTGAAGAAAGATCAATTGGTGCCATGCTTATTTAGAAAGACGAGGGTAGCATTAAACATGCCATTTATTACTTAAGTAAGAAATTGCTCCCATACGAGAAAAACTATAATCAAATTAATAAGATATGTGTGGCTATGATTTAGGCCACAAGGAAGCTACAAAATTTCTTCTAGTTCTATAAGGTACAAGTGGTGTCATAAATGGATCCTTTCAAGTATTTATATAAGGCCCCTTCATTAGTTGGTAAGCTAGCCAAATGGTTGGTTTTGCTTTTAGAATTTGATATCCTCTATGTAACCAAGAAGGTAATCAAGGGAAGGGTAATTGCTAAGTTTTTGGCATAACACCGGTTTATAAAAGATGATCCATAGGCATTAGACTTTCCATATAAGGGCTTAGGAGCAATAAAAGTGTAGGGATGGTAAATGTACTTTGGCAGTGTAACCAATATGAAAAAATAGGTGTTGGGGTCATTTTAGTATTGCGTGCTAGGTTCATTTAGTATTGGTAAAAAGGGAAATGATTCTAATGACTAGGAAATTCAACTTTAGGGTCACTAATAATATGACAAAATATAAGACTTATCTATTTAGGCTGGAAACTTTTGTGGCAATAGGAGTTAGAGAAGTCGAAGTTAAATGGGATTCAATGCTAGCCATCTTTCAAGTCACAGAGGAATGAGATGTAAAGGAGGATAAGTTATTTGAAAGTTTCAGCATATGTGTTTTCATACATCTAACCAAAAAGGAAAATTAATTAGCAGATGCTTTAACTACTTTGATGTCATTTAGGAATGGCCAAACAATGTTCCTTAGGTCTAAGAAACCTTGCTACATCGAAGGACATATGATACAAGTTAAAAAGTATGATAATCATCTTATTTTGATATAAAAAGATACTTATAAAATCGAGAATACCCTGAATGAGCAGAAAAGAAGGATCGAGAGATGATAAGGATACTAGTTTTATAGTTCACCACTTTGAAGGAGCTGTGTAAAAAAGGATCTCTAATGGTATGCAGATAAAATGTCTGTCAGAGAAAGAAGCACAACAAGTCATGAAAGAAATACATGTAGGTGCTTGTGGGCCTCATATGAATGTGTTAGCTCTGGCTAAAAAGATTATTATGCAAGGATACTTCTAGCTCATAATTGAGAAACATTGCATCGAGTTAGCAAGGACATGTCATAAATGTCAAGTGTACGAAAATCTTAATTATTTGCCCCCAACTAAGTTACAAACTTTGACCTCTTTATGGTTGTTCGTAGCTTAGGGGATTGACATCATTGGTGAAATTAAGCCCACTGCAACAAGATATCAGAAGTACAATATAGTTGCAATTGACTACTTCTCGAAATGGGTTAAAGCAGAGGCTTAAGGCAAATTAGAGGCAAAACAAGTAGCCAAATTTATTGAGAGAAACTTCATTTTCAGATATAGAGTTCCACATTATGTGGTAACGGATAATGGAGTGCACTTTCAAGTAGAAACTCAGAATCAACTATAGAAATATGGCACCGCCATCACAAGTCTTCTCCCTTATATACTAGAAGCTAATGGCGCAATAGAGGTAGCCAATAAAAATATTAAAAACATCTTGGCCAAGATGGTTGAGACATATAAAGACTAATTTAGTAAGTTATCATTCGCCTTATAGGGGTATAGAACCACTGTCAGGGCATTAACTAGGACAACTCCTTACTCTTTGGTTATGGCACAAAGGTTGTACTTCTTATAAAGGTTAAAGTTCAATCCTTCCAAGTGATATTGGAGTCAAAGATTCTTGAGTGTAGATGGGTCTGAAATAGATATAAATGACTAGCTTTACTAGGTGAGAAAAGGTTAAAGGCTTTGTATCATTTACAGCTATATCAAAAATGAATTGCACAGGCCTAAAAAATAAAAAAAGTCAAGCTAGGAAAAATTAGTGTTAGGGACTTGGTTTTAAAAGCTGCTAGACTACAACCATTTGATTTGAGGTGTAAATTTAAATCAAATTGGGAAGGACCATTCTTGATAAAGAACATATTATCCTAGGGTGTAACAAAGCTATCTGACATTGAGGGTAATGAGTTTGTTGAACAGATTAATCTAAATCACATGAAAAAATATTTTACGTAAATTTTTTATGGTAAAATGAGACATTAGATCTTCTGGCTTATGTTATTATCAGCTTGATGTTAAATGTGATAAAATGACATTGTTGGGAGATTCATCCAAACAAGAGTCTACTTTTTTATTAAACAATAAGCAAACAACAAACACATCTATGGCACAAAAGACTTAACTATTGCATCATCTTCAAGCTTCACACTAACACAACAAGGGCCATTATTCACTATGTTATAATGAACATGTAGCTTATGTCACAAGAAAAAAACCAGTAACAACAAGCTTAGTCTTCGACATTAGGCCCTTAAGAGGAACTTTTTTCTCCTCTCTTCCTTTAAGTAATCTACTAGTGGAAATTGTGACCAATAGTATATCTCACAATAGGATCTAGTATTCATCATGGATCCAAATCCATTTCTTGTAGCTCTCATCAGTTATGATACTAATAAAAGGACCTTCGATGGTGTAAATGCACCGTTATGGCCATATATTCCAAACTTTGTCTAAAAATACCAAATGATGGAGTAGGTGACTTGGAAAGTTTAAATTCTTTTATTCTATACCGTACTGATGGCATAAGTGACTTGGAAAGTAGTACGATGTTATACGAAGGCTTAGGAAAGCAACACTAGTTGTACATGTTTGTAAGGTAGTGTGAACCTCCACCTAAGACTCATCCATCTGATGTCAAAATTAGTCATGTTTGTGAACCAGTCCAACCATGAGTGTTTATCGATAACATTGTCAGGGTATGTGTTTTATGGGATTGGAAATGATAAGGCTCATATTTGGAAGGACTTACATTTGAAGGAGCTAACATGCATAGCTTCTCTTGCAACCAAATCTACATGAAAAATGAGAAAATGAGAATGGCAACTTGAAGAAAAAGGTAGAAGGGAAAGAATTATCTCACTACTTAAAGCAATAGAGGACTCCTTGTGAACACAACACTTTTGCCTTTCTGAACCTAATCCAAGCCAACCATAGTCTTAGCCAAAATCATTGGGACAAGTGTTTTCCCCTCTTTCATCTCCTCTATCACCTGAAGAAATTGAAAATCCACCTAGTAGAACTTAGTCACTGGTAAGAATTGCACTAATAAGCAACAACTGAGTATCTTGCACCATAGAGCGGTAGGTTTGTCTCTTTTTTCATAAACTTCAATCAAATTCCCTATCAAGATCTCTCTATCACTTATAATGAACTCAACATCCCTACAAGTCATGTCAAACGAAGGCCTCATTTTTCTAACGGCTAAATACTCAATCGTAGGCAAGGTAGACCACTCAGTAGTAATAATGGTTACTCTTAATAATATGTTGAATTCTTCATAAAGGGGGCATAACTCTTGTTATGAGAAATAAAAAAAACATAGTCATAAGTATCCCAATACGACACAACACCTTTGAGTAATGAGAAATCAAGAGGGGTGTTGGCAAAGTTCTTCAAGGATTTTAAATTGGGCTAACTCATCGTTGACCATTCCTATTCGAAAATGGTCCTTAGTATCCATCTGATATACCCATGGTAGAGTATCAAAGAGCACTGAGTGTTAAGAGATCTTTTAGTACTAGTTGAGAGTTTATCTAGGTGATGTGAGAATCACATAATGGGTAAAAGTATTATAAAGGAGGAAAAGAAGTTGACACATTGCAATAATTGTTTATACATGTGAGACAAGTAGCAGATAAGGTGTATAGGAAAGAGAAGAGAAGCTAACATTTCATAATAGTTATTTATGCATATGAGACAAGTGGCGGATGAGGTGTATAAGAAAGAGAAGACAAGTTGACTCATCGTAATAGTTATTTATGCAAGTGAGACAAATGACAGATGAGATGTGCAGGAAAGATAAGAGAAGTTGATGCATTGCAATAGTTATTTATGCAAGTGAGACAAATGGCAGATAAGGTATATAAGAAAGAGAAGAGAAGTTGACACATTATAATAGTTATTTATGCAAGTGAGACAAGTGGTGGATGAGGTGTATAAGAAAGAGAAGAGAAGCTGACATGTCACAATAGTTATTTATGCATATGAGACAAGTGGTGAATGAAATGTATAGGAAAGAGAAAAGAAACAGATGCATCACAACAATTATTCCTACATGTATGAAAAGCGGCGGATGAGGTGCACAAAAGAGAGGAAAGAAGCTTGATGCATTGTGATGATTAATTCTACATGTAAGACAGGTGGAGGGAAAGGGAAAGACATGCAGGTAGAAAAAAGGAGAAAGATATATATGAAAATATTCTTTCATGTAAGACATATGGCAAGGAAAAATGAACTCTTTAATGATGACCTTTATCAAATATACCTCTTAATCTGGTAGCACACTTTTGCAACATAATGGACAAGGATGATTTAGGACTAGGGACTTACATTGCATACGATGCATACATATTCATTTTTGTCACTTAGTCTCCCTTGCAACATAATATTTTTTAGGAGTATCACGCACCACCATGCACCCACCTGAGCATCTGCCATGAGTTATTCATCGAATTTGACTCACTTGTAATGATGCAATAATGCAAAAAAGAAAAAAAAGTAATGTATAAAACAAAATGAGTACTAAAAAACTAACATCAATCACATTTATAGGTTTTTATTGTGATAGACAAGGATGAACTAGAAATGAAGATTAGAAATCTTGTTGACACATTAATAATTTAGGATGTCATTCAACCCTTGGTATAAAGGAAAAGGTGAGATGCAAAAAACAAAAAAAAGGAGCCAAAAGAAGAAAAGAGATAGAAAAGGAAAAAAAATGAAAATAAAAAGTGAAAATAGAGGAAAAAAGAAAATAAAAATGAAAAAATCAAAGAAAAGAAGGTGAAGTTGAATCCAAGACAGCAAAAAAACTTAAAATAAAAAGACAAAAGAGGATAAAGAAAGGATCAATAAATCAACAGCCAAAATATGTGTAAATAGAAGATTACTGACAAAGGAGAGCACCACAAAAGTAATAGATTTGCAATAAAAGTGAAATTGCCAAAGTCAAAAGCTTATCGAGTTAAATCAACCTCAGTGTTTGAGGAGAATTTCAGAGAAAACAAGTCTATAATAAGGAGGAAAGCAACTCAAAGTGATACTTCATCAAGACCGACCCCGGCAGGCAAAACTCAAAAAAAAAAAAAGAAAAAATGAAAAATGAAAAAGAAGAAAAAATGAAAAAAAAACATTAACAAATTTTGAAATGTGACCTTACTGTAAAGAGACCACAGTAGAAACCTTGGGGCAGCGAAGCTCTCGAGGAGGTCCAAGTCCTTCAGAATTCAAATCCTACTATAAAGAGACCTCATTAAAAGCCTTGGTGGCAGCGAAATTTCTAAGGAGGACGAAATCCATTAGAGTTCAAACCCTACTGTAAAGAGATCTCAATGGAAGCTTCAATGACAACGAAGCTGCCATGGAGGGTGAAGTCCACTAGAATCCATATCTTACAGTAAAGACACCTTAGAAGAAGCCTTGGTGACAATGAAATTGTCAAGGAGGATAAAGTCCTTTAGAGTTTAAACCCCACTGTAAAGAGACCTCAATAGAAGCCTCAGTAACAGTGAAGCTGCTAAGGAAAATGTAACCCATTGAAGATTATTCTACTATAAAGATGCCTCAGTAAAAACTTTGATTGCTAAGACGAAGACGAAATCCACAGACTCCATTTTGTTATAAAGAGACCTTAACAAAAGTCCTAGTACGTACTTCGAGGAGGCTACTAGGACAAATCAAAGACATTTAGGGTAAATCTACATAGTGGTTACTTTTATGCTTTGTTGCATTCTTCATTCATCTTGCATTCATTCGAACAACATCAAAGTAGGGGGCAAACTATAGACATTGCTTTTTGCACTTCGAAAAATTTGATTTGATGATGATAGCCAATCAAAATTGAGACAAAGAAATGAGTGTAGGGAATGGGTAGAATTTTTATTTCTTCCTTTTTAAATTTTCCTTGAACCCATAATATAAAATTCGTGAAGGTCCATGCAGATATTCAAGTCTATATATTTAGAACAAAAAAAAAAGAAATAGTAATTCAATATATTAGTGTTAATTATTTTATTGTAAACAAATTGAATGTTTTAATTATTTATAACATATTATTGTATTTTTGGTGTTGCATTTTTAATATGTTGTAGTTAAATATTTTTCTATGAATTAGTTAAATGTCTCCTTTTTTATATATTTTAGTTATTTTGGGGTAACATTTTTGATATATTATGGTTAAATATTTTTCTATGAATTAGTTAAATGTTTCCCTATTTTTAATATTTTAGTTGTTCTATGTTTAATCATTTTTTATTAGTTTTCGGTATATTATTGTTATTTTCATGTTAGAATTTTTTTAATATTATTTTTCACAAATTAGTTGAATGTTTCATTACTTTTTAACATAAAATATATTGTGGTCATTTTCGTATCTCATTTTCGGTATTTTGTTGTTAATTATTCTATTAATAAGTTATTTTAAATGTTTTTTATTTTAATATATATTGTTGTTATTATTATTATTGCTATTTTTATTTTGGTTGTTTTATATAATCATGACATTTGAAGATTGACCCCTTGTGTTGCAAGATACACTTATTCTGCCTTGATCATTCCTTATTTTTATTTTTTTTTATTTTGGATGTATTTATAAATTCTTCATTCCCACTTGGCCTATAAAATTAATAAGTCTTTCACTACTATTGCATGCATATTTGCACCATATTTATTATTTGTCTTGCGATACCTGTATTAATTGTGTGTGTGAAATCGACAATAATAAAAATAATTAATAATTAATATGGACAATCTATAAAAATCATGAACAATTGAGTATAGGTCAAACCAATGTCCAGGCGGCTTGGAGTGCCTAACACCTCCCTTAGGTTGTACCCAACTTTCGAACTTGACTTTGAAGGGGTCATGAGTTGGGTATTTTGTATAAGATCGCAACTATTACTTGGTTGCTCCCAGTCACACTAAATGGCGACTCTGATTTTCTTCGAATTTTACCAATGTGTTATCTCATATACTCTCATGCCCCTAATGCCTGTACATAGTGGTATAATTGCAAGATCCTTTTTTAACGAGGTATTCCACTATTATCTCGTTGGAATTGTCCATCAAGTGTGGAACTAAAGCCCCCGCTCATAATGTTACTTATGAGTATGTCAAGCTTTCACTCAAATGAATGGACTCTTACTTGCAACTTCTTTCTTTTATCGACCAATGAGGGTTGAAAGGACGAGGGTCTTTACAATGGTATAACCCTATGATGTGGCATGTGTTTAGATAAATGAGGATTCTTTAGGCCTTGCGCAAGTTCAAAGCCTTAAGTCCAAATTATGGTCATCGAGGGACTAAGTCAGGACAATATGTTATTACCATCCCTAGTAATTGTGGAGTCACTACCAGAATTTGGTTGGGATAAGAATCTGAAGAAGGAAAAATCTAAGCCTAAACTAAGTCAATTTAGAAGACTCATTTTGTCTTTACCCTATTAAAGATAAAGTTTGAAAATTGGATACAACTTGGGGGAAAGGTTAGGCACCCTTAAATCATTCATATATTAGGATTCAACCTTTAAGCATCTTTGGTTCACTTTTAATATCTTAATCAAATTATTAATTAGTCCAATTTAGTGGCCCTAAGCATGCCTCTAATGCAAACCAAACAAACTAAATCAACAACTCAAAAGGGAGAGGGGATCATACACCATGGCAAAGGGAATAACATGCATCTCATCACATATACATAATCATCTAAAAAAAAAGGGGTAGGAGTCATGTGACATGTCATGGGGTTGTCATGCATTTCATCCATCCACATCAAATGGTCATTCATAATCCTATACGATGATTATCAGGACCAAATTTATGGTTTAGATCAAGCAAGCATCTACACCATAAAAATGCACTAGTTAGAATTAAAAGGAATATAACATAAGAAAAATTAAAAGTATGATTCACATTACCATATCTTTCATGCAAAGGTACCTAACATATTTCTAAGTCTATAATGGGCACACCCCAACATCATATTAAAAACAATATAACATCAAAACACAAACACATGCATCATGCAAGGTAAGGAATCATAAATATGTAATGCAAGGCACTTGGAGGATTTGGGTGGTGTAAAGCAAAATCATTATAAAAAGGGTCCTATGATTAAGGAACCTTCTCCTTCGTTGCTCAAAAAGAACTAGGCATCCATAGACACTACCAACCATAACAAAGGTTAGAATGTCATTTCAATAAGGGAAAATCAAAGGCTAAGACAAATTAATAACATTCTTGAAAAATAAACATGAACATAATAAGACTCCGAAGGTCTTAGGAATCCATGGTTGCTCACTTGGTCATTGCTAATTTTGGTCCAAACAAAATACTCAAAATGCTAATTAATCAAAGT
Source organism: Omphalea diandra (assembly GCA_949677035.1). Lineage (NCBI taxonomy): Eukaryota > Viridiplantae > Streptophyta > Magnoliopsida > Malpighiales > Euphorbiaceae > Omphalea > Omphalea diandra. The sequence continues at coordinate 24,151 of CATIWR010116032.1, forward strand.
GTAGAAGAACATAAATTATTAACATAAGATGTACCATAAAAACTTTTAAAACTTTTCCAATCCATTTTTGAAATGAATAAGGGCCCTAGGTCATTATACCTCATCTTATTATATTAATGGAACCATAAGGCATCATGAGGATAACTTTAAAATAAAAGAATTTGAGCAAAGAAACATAATATTTTAGAAGGTTATTCCCTGAAAAGCTAGGCTATACAACCCATTCTAAGGGTTGCATAACCTAAAAGATGGGTTATATAACCTACATCAAGTTCATACATCCCCTAATTTTTGGGGTTTTCAAAACAAAAAGGAGAAAGGGAAGGGGAAGAAGAAGAAAGGTAGAGGGATTTTAGATGTCGCCTTCGTAAATACTTTTCCACCCTTAAAGGCTCATTATGTGCTCAATATCCTCCAAAATACCTAGGAATGCATAAAGGATATAGAGATTAGGTCGTGTTCTACATTAGGAATGATTTGAAGGCTTTGGGTTTAAAGGTTTCTGTGCCAAATAGTGTTTGAGGAAAAAAATTTAGTAGAGTAAATTTAAGGTCATCCAAGCGTCCCTATCCTCTTCAAATTAGGAGGTATTTAAAGGTGTAGGATGGATCACTAGAGCCAAAGATGGTACTGGTTGTAGGATATTTATATCCAATCAAAGAGAATGAGATGGATTTCTTTGAATCAAGGTTTGCATGTGGGCTGTATAGCTAAGATTAGGTTGTAGATCCAACATCCAGGGTTGTACAAGATAAAGGTGACCAGTTTCAGAAGGTTTCCCTACTAGGGTTTAAGGTAGGGTTGTATAGCCTAATAGTGGGTTAGACAACCCTGGTTACTGGGTTGTATAACCATGGTAAATAGGTTGTACAACCTATTAATCTAGGTTGGTAGTTTAGGCTTAGCTTAGTCATAGGCTTGGTTTTAGGCTTCTGCAAGGTATCTTAAGGCTTTATTCCTATTCTTTAGCAATTTTCCCTTTGCATTTTAAGGAAAATGTTCAATGATTTTCATCAATGGGTTTTGCATCCTAAGGCCGATAATCTGAGCCTTATAGTACTCCTTCAAAATGCAAAGATTTTAATGCAAATGAGGAATGAACATAGTCTTTTACCTTAAACCTTGATTGCAATTGTATAACTATAAAGTTTTTATGAATGGGTATGTTTATGGCTCTAATTTTTAGTTTGCAATCAATTCCTTGGAGAAAAATTAGCCTCCCTATCACTCCTCAAGAGGTGGGGTATCTATAGAGAAAAAATGATGCACCTATGTTACATGGCACAATTGCACCATATTCTCCTCTACCCACTCTCTTTCTCTCTAGATAAGATCACAAAATATCCTAGAACTTAAGGCTTTAAATGTAACATTCTATCCTTATTCATTTGTGACACACAAAAATATGTATTACATAAATGATCACTTTGATATCTATATTTGAATGTAAAATCCTTGTCCTTATTACACAATTACATTTGAGGCACTTGAATATGGACATAATATCTATATAATTGCATAAAAAATTATTATATGTGTTATATATATGATTTATGTCATATAGATGGGTGCCATAGAATTTATTTAAATTTATAAGGAAAAAATGGAAATATGTATGAGGATATAAATGATACAAGAGAAAAGAAAATGGGCTAAAAGAGAAAAATTAAGCTTTTAATCAATAGGAGTAAGACACCAAGATTTTGTTTTATTATGATGGGAATAAAAATTAGAGTTCTCTAATATTATGAGCAAAAAATATAAGATAAGGATAAAAGAAGAGCAAGGAAAGAAATAAAGAACAAAAGAAAGAAAGAAAGAAAAAAAGAAAGAAAAATAAGTAGAATTTAGCTCTTAGGGCTTTCTAATCTGGGTAAAAGGGTAAGTGATTCATCTTGTTCTCTTATAAAATTTCTCCTCCATGACATGTTAAACATGTATAATTAGTAAGAACCATGAAGTAATTTATAGCTAGAAAACCTGTATGAGAAAATGTTAAAACAAAGTAAAAGAAAGAGTTAAATTCTATTAGATTTATTTTTAGGATACAATTTCTTAAGTAGAATTTTATGGCCCTAGAAAAGGAATTAGATGAAGTGAAAAATATGAATGTTATAGAATTATGTCTTATCTTCATGCTTAGTGAAACGAGTTTGTTGCATATATTATGTGTGAGGAGATATTTTTTATTAATTGTGACTAGTTTCGAACCTACTGAGGCATAATCAATTAGAGATTATTTATTTAACAAAGTTGAATTAGAGAAAGTGCAAAAAATGCAAAATGTTTATTTATGGGTTATTAGCTACTAGTAAATTAGTTTTATAATTGGATATGTATGTTTTGAGATATAGCTAAGATTATAGGACCCAATTAGACTATGCTTACATAGAAAAATGATAGACTTTAAAATTCACCATGTTTTTTGTAAGATATTTGTTGACTTGAATTTTAACTATGTTGTAGCCTCATATGTGTAGTTTTGCTAGCCAAATAATCAAGACATTTGGATTAACATTAATAGAGCTATTATAATGAGAGGATAACAAGGTTAGACTGTCATATAAGAATAAATAAGCATAATACTAGACTCACTTGCATGAAATATTATCATAGTTTCATATCAAGTATGTAAATTTATATGTATGTATGTATGTAAGTATGTATGTTTGTATGCATATATGCATATATGTATTGCATGTTAAGACCTCTATATATTAGGAAAGCCTAAAAGAGAAGTTCAAACCTATAATAAAGGTTGATCACATCAAAGGTGAGTATAAGTTATAGTTGGATTCTATTTACATATGTGATTAGATTGTGTTATGTGAATGTGAATACAATTCAAATGAGAATTATATGATCTTCATAATTACATGTTATGCAATTGTGTATCAACACTTACATATGAAATGAAAAGGATGTTGTGACCATCTTGTCAAACACTTGCACAACACTTCCCAAATAGAATAATATGTCATATCATGGCAAATATTATGGATCAAATAAGATCATATGAATTACATGTTATATGTTGGCCAATAAAATCAAATGTTACTTCGTTCACATGAATTTTTTATAGTAGTGTTTACCTTGTATGGTCATGGCAAAATTGAATAAACCATTATATTAGTGCTGGCATAAGCTAATCTTTATACTTGTATTGCATCTTAAATTTAATCTATTGTTTGATTATTCAATTAGAATTTGATTATTATTATTATTATTTAGCAAGTTGTAATTCACCAAATAACAATCTTTTTTTTTTTTTACAGATAGTAAAGCATAAAGTGTGAGCATTTGAAGCATAAACCTTTGTACATAGGTACATGGAGCATAAATCATCAACTGAATTCTCACACACTCTTTCTTCTTGCATCGTGTACATATACCTAAACATTAATTAGTTTATAGTCATCTACATTAAATAGATTGTATTTAACATATATGTACATTAAAGAAGACATTGATATAAATATTTTGATATGAATAATATGTTTAATAAATGAAATTAGGTGTTATGTTAAAGTTGTTTGTACAACCAAAATATTGTTTATATAGGTAATTACTTGGCTATATAACCCATTGAGCTATTTAGGTCATTATTTTATAAGCTTCATGCTACTTGGCTTTTAATGGGTTGTATATACAACTATCAAAGTTAGTTGTATATACATTTGAGTTGGCTATATAGGCAACTAATACAGTCCACTTGACAAATTCTAGGTTGAACTTTTAGGTTTAGGTGTTAGAGGGGTAGGTATGATTCAAGGTTTGTTCAAACTTTTACCCCTTCTTAGGCATTATTTTCTTCACCCTTTTTGAGGATGAGTTCAACAAGGTTCTCATTATTGGGCTAGAATCCCAACAATCCAAAATCTAGTTCTCACCTACTATGATCTATTATATATGACTTGCCCAAAAATAAAGGTTTTCTAGCATGTTATAATAATTAAAGTTGAGGTGTTCCATTGTATTTGAACTATTGTAGCTATTAGGATTCCTTAAAAATTCTTTTGTGTGTGTGTGTGTGTGTGTGTGTTTGTGAATAAAATTCAATTTTTATATTCTTTAAATTTTCAAATACTATATTTCAACCAATAAATAAATTATTGATATATTAATATCTTCTACTTCATATTTCGGAATGGTAACCAAAATATTAAAGCCAAAAATATCTAGTACAAGATTTAATTGGGTGCATGTGTTTCTTAATATTCTTAAATTATCAAAATATATATTTATATTATTATATATATTATTTTTAAAAATATATGAGTCTAACAATTAATATTGTACCTATTATACATTTTTATCACACTCATTGTGATCGCAAAAGTATACAAATTGAAAAGAAACAAAGTAATGAAAACACAATAATATTTTACATGGTTTATCTTTGCAAATAGGCTTATATCTATTGATGTCATTATTCACTTTCAATCATATGCTTAAATATAATAAACTCAAAGGCACTCTTTTAAGCCATTAATTCATTACACTTGAGAAACGACACACACATATATAATTACATGCATATTATGCACTTTGATCTATGTACAATCTCTTCATACAACTACAATACAATCCATACTACTTACAATAAATAGTATAGTTTATCTCTTTCATTCTTCTCTAAATATGACCAAATTGCCCACTATTTTAACATTTATGATCAATAATTACTAATCATAATAGGCATATTGATTATGATAAGAGACTTAACTCATCAATGGGTAAAAACAAACTATTAGATTCTCAAGGATAAGCAATTCAAAAGGGTTGAATTTTGGTATTTGATTTTCCTAAGAATGTTATGTTATTCCAAAGAGCCCCTAGAAAGAGAGTGAATTTTGAGCTACTACAAATCTTACAAAAATTAAAAAAAGAAATCCTCAATTAACTAGGGATAAGTAAAGAATGATGCAAGTGATTTATAAAGGTTCAATAAAAAATTTTGCCTACATCCTCTCCAATAGTATCCTAGTAGAGCCTTTTTTTTCTAAATAAGTTATTTATAGGTGAAATAAAAACTTTTATAAGCCTAGACTACCCTCTAGACTTTTTCAACATGTTTCTTAGCACTTATCAAACCATTTTCAATATAGTTTATGGATAATACCTTAAACTCACATTTAAAAGTATTTTTCAATCTAAGTTATGATCCTCACCCAAGATTTATAAAGATTTTTTTGATGAGGATTAATCTTACTAAACACACTCAAGCTAAACCCTTTTTACAATTATAAACCCAAATAAAACTATAAGCTTGAGATTTGCAAATACAAGTACCTGAGAGAGTTTGAAGAGTTAGAGTTAAATAAGCTAGTTATTTTAAACCTTTAAAGGTCTGGTGCAATCCTCTTTTATAAAGTAAGGCTTAAAAACTAGCTAGTAAAGGCAAAACATACTTTTTAAGACAATTAGAAAATCTAGTCATTTTACCTATAAATGGATTGTTCATATTGTTGAATGAAGGTGTTCATCATGTCTATTCATAAGTAATTAAAGCCATTCATATATTCTATGTAAATTTTCATCAATTTCTTCTTGAAGAATAACATTATTCAATTTGATGAATATTCCACCAACAGTAACCTACTATAGAAGGTCATTCAAGCTAGCCTGGGTCATTCTAGACAAACTTTAAAATGAAGAAGCTATTTCATTAGACCATTCACTTAAGCCTTTCAAACATTTTATCTAATTTTTGCAACTTTTCTTCATGGTAAACAAGTTTGATCAAAGTTTGATCAAGGTTGTTTGCCTTGTATTCATAATTATCAACAATTTGAATAAGTTGTTTAATGTACTTATGCTTTCTTCTTAAATCTTGGAGGTCTTCAAGCTCTAACTTTCGACTTCTACCTTTAGAGAATCACAATTGAAAGGGTCTTAGGGATGACAAAGTCATTGAGGTATAAAATGGCTTATAACTTACTTGAAATCTTGAAAATTGATTTTAATGGATTAATGTACCAAAAACCAAACATGGAAACACTTTCACACCAAGTAGTATTAATCTATGTTTATTATTATTAAAATAAGAATTAGTTCAATATGTTATATTTTTGAAAAAGCTAAATTTTGGACCTATATTCTCATCTTTATTTTTATATATTATATCGAAAAGTACTTTTCTATTCTAAGATGTGAGAAAGTTATTTTCTTACAACAAATACATTTATATATATATATATATATATATAACCTCATTTAGTACTTTGAATAATGTTTATAGGCTAAATGCATCCTCGAGCCCATGAAATTTTGATGTTTAAATTATTGAGTCATTTTACTATAAGTTATATATATTGAGCCCTTACACTGTTATTTTTTAATCAAGTCCTTTCTTTACAAAAATAACTAAAAATTGTTAACATTACTAATAATATTTATTAAGAGGGGCTTAATAGCATAAATGTAGAATAAGAGCTTAAGGTTGCATTTAGCATTTTATTAATAGCATAAACGTAAAAGTATGAGAGGTTAAGGTTGCATTTAGCATTTTATATTTACATCTTCATTTTATTTTAATTTAGACTATCCAAACATGTATTCACATTATTCTAATTTAGACCATCCAAACATGTATCTTAGATTAATATGATCAAGCTAAATTCAACTGATATAAATTTATTAAATGCAATATAAAAGTTACTAAAATCATATTATCTAAAAAAATAATGTTGTGTGATAGATAAAAATTGAAAAAAAAAAATAACATTGCACAATAGGTGAAAGGAAAATTTTCAAAAAAAAGTATTTTATGGTTTAGAGTTTTCTTATATTTGGTCTTTGTGTTTTATTTTGTATCACTTTACTATCTTATGTTATACACTGCTAGTCACTTAAGCAATAACTTGGATAACATTGTTAGCAATGCTGAAGTGAATTTTTTTATTATTTTTTAAAACCTACAACTAATAAGCTCCACTTATAACAAGTTATATGTTCTTTAATTTTTTTTAATAAAAAGAAAGTAAAACTCAACATTAAAATCCTTACTCTATGAAATCCCTCATTTATGAAAATCCCATTTCATTTCCCACCCAATAAAGCAATAACCTATGTCTCTGGTGAATGAAATGAATTCAAATAAAATGTGTCAAGGTTTAGAATCAAGCAATAATGAGGGTGGTAAGGTGTGAAGGTGTAATTATTGGATGATATCACTGGTAAGGACAATAACGTCCGATGAGAATAACAGTAAAAGGTTTAGAGGCTGGGGAGGATATAAGAGTGGGAGAAAGTGTAATTAATTTTCATGGATTGATCAAAAGAATATTTGAATGGTGTAGAGATAATTCCACAATCGATGAAGAGGATAAGTTCATGGAAAGATGAAATTATCATCTATTGAACAACTAAAGTCGAGATAAGGATTGAGTTGAGTCAAGCTTGTGAGAGGATTAGTTATTTAGAGTTGAGTTATTGAGGAAAAATGTTGAAATAGCTAAATTGCAAAATGAGGTCTAGATGCAAAAACAATCAATAGAATTTGCAACAACATAGATAGCAAATTTCAAACTTTGTTTAAGAGTTTTTGCTTCTTATATATATATATATATATATAATTGTTGGGACTATTTTTGTGATAGGCAAAATTGATTTAAGGGAGAGTAATAGGAAAGGGAGTTTGTATTTTCCTTGGTTAGTTGACCAATAATTGTGTTAGAATGGATGATAATGAGTTTATTAAAATGCCTTAATAAGATCCTCATGAGAATGTCACTATATGCAGTTTCTAAACTATGTTTTGTTTGATTACTATATTCATATTCTTCAATGAAATTCTTCTATTTAGATGGATGAAAAGAACACATAAATTTGTTTGATTATAAACTATGACACATTAATTTCTTTGATTAAAAGGTTATAAACTATGTGAATGTATACCAAAAATCACGATAGTAAGTTATCAATGAATAAGTACCTAAATATTCATTTAATTTAGATAACTAAGTTGGATGAAAAATTTAGATATGGCATGACTGAGTACCAACATATTCAAATTCATATATTCTTTTGGTTATAAAATGAAAACAAGCAAAAAAAAAAATTAAAACATAATAAGCACATAATCAAGTCATTATGTAGAAATATTGTTGTTGGTCTTTGAGGCTTTTGTTCTTAGTGACATCCTTATTAGAATTGTCTTCCTCTTGTGACTTGTGTTTATAAAACTGGCAAGTTTTGTAGCTCTCTTAGCATTATTAAAGATGATATGATGGATTGAAGGAAGACTTAAAACTTGCACTAGCTACAACAAAACTTAAACTCATAGAGGCAATACTTGCACTAATAGAAGCATAACTTGCACTTATAGATAGGGGCAATCACAGTTGACTCCAATTTAGGGATTTATAAATCTTCAAAATTAAATTGAAATTTTGAGTATTTTAAAAATAAAGAACTAATACAATCACTAATTTTAGATTCAGTTCAATTTAGCTCCTTATAAATTCGAAACAATTTAGTTCGGTTCTTTTGAGACAATTAGATTTAATTTAGTAACGGTTTGGGTATTTGATTATTTCAATTTATTAAAAATTAAACTTTTCATTTTTAATATTTATGAACCAAAATAAAATAAATTTTATATTTCTCACTTTTAATCATTCAAGGACTAAAATAAATAAGTGATAATTTAACAAATAATTACTAATAACTTATATATTACATATAAATTAAAATTATTTTTAATTTTTACTACTATTTATAACTAATAATTAATAAATAGTCTAATTATTAGTTATTAAGAGTAGTAATTGTTAGTAGTACATACTAATTAAGTGGGTTAACTAGTGAAACTAATATTTAAAATACTTATTTAGCTTATTACATAAAATTATGAATTGATTAAGTTTTTTAGTTTTAGATAATTACAATACAGTTCAGTCCAGTTATAGATTCAAGTAATATAAAATCTCCAATATCATCCTAATTAAAAAAATTGGTATAGTTTTGGTTCATATATTTTATTATTCATATCAAGAATTTTCGATTTTTATTTGGTTTAGTTTGGTTATTTTGTTCAATTTGAAATTCTGTTCAATTTGAAAATCTTCGGGTCTCGTGCTCACCCCTACTTGTAAAACTTTCCTTCCACAACAAAACATGCAATAACACACTTTCTTGTAACCTTTCTCGCACTAGTAGTTAGTTTTTATGGTTTAGCCATAACATTCTATAGACCAACAATTAAAATAGAAATCTAACATAATGTTATAACAAGCAAAAGAAAAACTTCATGAGGTAATGTACATGATATTATGGTGGATTTAGTTTTAAGGGCTGAGATGAATTCACTTTGTTCTTATTTGCTTGTTGTCTACCTTAGAAAGACAACAATTATTGATTTTAGATTTGATTAAATACTTGTCTATGTTTTTGATGTGCTAGTTGTGAAGAAGAAGGTTAAGCTTACCTTAGCCTTCCTTTAGTCCTCTTTGATGCATCTACAACAAAATATTTGTAATTAGAGTTATGAAATCCTAAGGATCAATATTTAACGAATAAAAGTTAGTGTTTAATACTGTTGAAGTGTTGGGATTTTGATTAAAATGTCAAATATGCCTTTTCTTCTTCATCCTCTTTTGCCATGGTGTTTCACTAGTCATAGCTATTGTGCAACTCTTAACATTATGGCCTTCCATATCATAATTTTCATAAATAACTTTTTTGCCTACATTAAAGATTATAAAAGGATTCCTTCATTCATCTACGTCTCTTATACTCTTCTTCTTTAGTCTACCAATATGTTTCCTTATAATAAGGGGTACATATTTAAATTCTCAGTTCTCCCCTATTCTTATTGACTATATATTGGATTAATGATGTGCTTGGACATATGAAAATATCTTTCTAGAGTAGTAGTGGTGGAGATATTACTCTAGCTTCTTTTTATCACTATAGATGGTAGATATAACATGTTTACAAGGTATTCCAGTAAGGTTCCACTTCATGTAGATATAAGACTTGTCCATTAGATTCACTATATGTTGAGTGTCACTTCATACTTCTCTCTAATCGGATGCAAAAATAGTTCAAAGCCTCTACCTTGAGCTTCTTTAAAATATCTTAAATGTTAAGGCATATATCTCCTTTATACTTCAACATCCCATTATACTTAACATAGAAACTCCCTATGAGTTTCCTTTTAATCCATTTCCATATAATCCAAATAGGCTTGTCTATGTCTTACTTCAAGCTAAAATTGAATGATTCACTCAAATTATTTGGTAAGGCATAAAATTTAGTATGAGTTGGGAAATAGGACAATGACCAATAATCATGATCATATCCCATTACCCAGTCATAAGCCTTTTCATATAAGCCTTTTAATTTTTCAATCTCATGTTTAAACTTTTTCTTTTTAGTAGTATATGCTACAAAAGAATTTTAATAAATAAAAAACAACAACTTCAATTATTCCAATTAGCATTAACTTCAATTGTACTTTGTTTAGGCTATAATAGAATTTCTTTCCTATAATCTATAGTCTTTTCTTGTAATCCAAACCTCTAAACAACTTTTGAAAATTCTTATACATGTGTTTGCCACAATACTTGTTTTCCACATCGGGAGTTAACTTCTCAAACATTTCAACTAGTATTTATAATGCAATCAACAATGTTAATAGTGTTCTCTGAAAGCAACATCTAAATAACTCATTTAAAATGTACATTATAGTTACCAATGTTTTGTTTGTCTAACATGAAAATCATGCCAGTTCATAGGTCTACCAAAATTCTCAAATAGTAGGTTTAAAAATAATTCCATGAAGCCTTCCATTTAACATTAACATGTGTCATTGCTATAAGGAACATGTTTTCATTCCCATTTTAGGCAATAAAACTAATCATGACCTCATCCCCTTTCTAATAGGATTTTAAATGACATTCATTTAGACTAATAATTAGCCTCAACCTTGAAAAGAGACCTTATCTTTATGTTGAAAACTTCATATACATATACTACAATACAAAAACATATTGAGGTGCCCTGCTAATTAAGAATTCTTCATCATTAAAGCCTCTTTTATCCTATCATTCTCACTCCTAAAAACTTAATCACATGATATTTTCACTAATTACTTAAATTTCTAATTTTAATTGTCTATGCATAATCTTATAGCCTTTTATATTAATTCTTCCTCATTTAAAACCTCTTTTGTCCCATCAATCTCACTCCTTAAAACTTGATCATATGATTTTTTTTCCCCAAGCTACTTGGATTTCTAATTTTACTTGTCTTTGTATAATCTTATAGCCTTTTATATTTCTTAGAAATGTCACTATTAATGACTTTCTTAATAGACCTCTTAGCCCTATAACATGCTTAAATTGACACTTCAGCCTTGGGTATCTTTGAATTTTCTTTTGCATTGCATTTACATCTCAATATGGATTGTCTCTTAAGTCTTCTAGATATTCTCTAACAAATACCTTAAATGACTAGATTGTTTTTGAAGTCCTTTAAGCAATTATGAGTAGGTTTGAAAGTCTTATTTGGAATGTAATTGTTACCCCATCTTGGAGGCATGAATTTTAAAGCCACATTTGTTTTGACATATTGTTGTGATCCTTTTAAACTATTATTTTCTAGCTTGTAACCAAACTCCCTTCTAATTGTACACTCCTTAAGAGCCTTCTAAATATTTTATGACTTGTAAATTTAAAATCTTTACATAATTGATGGTCTCTCATACCTTGACTTAGCAAAATCAGGATATGTTTATAACTAATCATATGAATCTTTCAAACTTTGAAATTCATTATCAACTGGTGCTTTTTCATAAAACTTAAAATAATCTTCTTCATCAAAGTCATCACAACTCTTTACGATAATGCCCCCTTTATTAGATTTTTTTCTTACTGTGTTGTGATTATTTGTAAGTCTACTTTAAGCCTGATCACCATTGGCATTATTGAATATGTCATCATCACTTCCCTTAAATTTTCGTACTACTAACTTGGATCAAGTGACATAAATGAATCACCATTGTCGCTATAATTTTCTTCATTAGACAAATGGTACTCATTAACATTAGTCATTAGTCCATATTATGCCAAAAATGCTAATACTTGAATTAGGAACTGACAAGTCAAGCTCCTCTTCCACATAACTATCCTCATTATTAGTCTCACTCTCATCTTTATTAACACTTATGTAAAAGTCACTTGCATTAGATAGTCCATAGTTCACTTAATATCTCTTCTTTATTCCATCTAGTTTCACATTTTTTCTATTCGATTGAAGGCTTTCAACATTAACTTCCTTGAGCACCTCATTATTTTTAATCCTTCGCAACCCAACCAAATCCCTATTAACAATTATAATGTCTTCATCATTGCACCACCAATATTGATACTTGGCACCATAAAATCCATAGGGATCTTAGCCATAGGCTATTACTACAGGGTTATCATTCTCCATAAAGAACAACTTTATAGTAGGAAAATTCTTATTGTGCTCTAATATATTATCAACATTTCTATCCATTTTGATAAATTCATAGCTCTTTTTCCCTATCAACTTATGTATTTTAAACCATACTTGGCACTTATTGACATACCTGAGTTCTACCACATATCAATCAAAGTCATAAGCTGATGAAAAATCAATATCCACCCCTCTCTGTGAGTTTCCATCTCACCTTCATAGGCCATGTTTTCCTCATCAAATCAATGCCCATTGTGATGTTACACCAAATTTATTGTTTCATCCATTTTCTCTAAGGCACAAAAGAACAACCAACGAAATACCTAAAATAAAATGATCACTTATATAAACATCATTATGTAAGTTTTATAAAAAAAAGAATGCAAGCAAGAAACAAAAAAGATAGAGATTGAAAATAAAGTCCCACGCATGCAACACACATCAATTCATAATTTTATCCATTTTCTCTAAGACATAGAAAGAATAACTAATAAAATACCGAAATTAACGCGATCACTTATATAAACTCATCATATAAGCCATATAAAAACACATGAAAGCAGTGAATGAAAGAAAATAAAGATTAAAAACAAAGTCAAACATATGTAAACCCATCCTATATCCAACATCAATGAGCCCAAAAATCACTAGTAGACCACTAAGCCAACCCATTTCCGTGACCCATAATTAGTACAAGTAACATACCATGTACGCCAAGTAATTTATTCTTCTTTGACTCCCTTCACCAATAAAATATATTGCAATCTTCAAAATTCCTTTGAAGGCATAGGATACAAATACAACATAAAAACATCAATTTTGTTGTCCCTAGGCACCAAAAAGGGGGGTTGAATTGGTGTTTAAAATTTTCAACAAAAAAGAAAAGGAGAATAAGAAAGAGTAGAATAAAGACAACCGATTTATAGTGGTTCGGGTATAATTGACCCTACGTCCACTCCCCAATTAACCAATTGGGTATTTCACTATCTCAAGGTGTTTTCAAGCTTACACCCAACTTATACAACTTGTGTTTTGATGGCTAACACACAACCTTACAACAATGTGTTTTTAGGCTAACACACAACCTCACTCAAGTGTTTCACTAGGCTCACACTTAAACATTTCTTAAAGTGTTTTTACAGGCTAACACTACAACCTTACAACTTAGTGTTTAATGCTCACACCTAACAATTACAATTTCATAAAGAAAATGAAGAAAATGAGTAGCAAAGATTGAGAGCTTTAATAACTTGTAACAAATTCCTTAGTAACCTTATTCATGGTTGTTTGGTGGTGTATTTATAGCCAAACTTCACCAAAGAGACGTTGCAGATCATAGCTCATCAAATCTTTGAGACATGCTAGGCAGATTCTGCATTAAATGCTTGTCAGGATGAAATTACGGTCCCTACTGCCATTTCGTGATCGCGAAATCCAAAGTCTTCAAGGGAAACCCCATTTGTGTCTAACGGCTAGTCCACATGGTAGCTTCTTATTAGTTCACCTGGAAAATATAGTTGTTATCTTTTGCCTACTTTTAGAAGTCGCAATCGCTAGTTTTATTGTACAGGACGCGACAAAGGATGTGAATCCATCTATGAAGTGGTCATCTTTCTTCCTCAACATTCGCGGTCGCTATCAATAAAATG
>CATIWR010116064.1:0-17774 GCA_949677035.1 Omphalea diandra
TGATTGAGTGAAATACCCAATTGGTGAATTAGGGAGTGGACGTAGGGTTGGTTAATACCCGAACCACTATAAATCGCTTGTGTTCATTATTCTCATTATTCTTCCCCTCTTCTTTATTTTTAAATTTTTATACACCAATTCAACCCCCCTTCTTGGTGCCAATGGCCAACATTTTTTTTTCAGAAAACAGTATTAATTTTCTGTAAGTAAACACACCTTTGCATTTCTACCACGTCAATAGCCAAAATGGAACTTTGCTGCCATGAACTCGAGTGCATTATTACGAACACTTGTCGTAACACTGGCTTTAAATGGTCATACACAGGAGGAAGACATCTTAGCATTAAAGGGGACTATGGCATGCTCGGTTGTTGATAATACATTTTGTGCAAGGCATCAAAAACCAATACATTTTGTGCTCTCCAAATGCACCAAGTTAGCATGTTGAAGAGTTCTAAGGAGTCTTTAGATAGATGATGCTTACAGACCTTAAACCACTTCATATAGTCATATTTCTGCATGAGGTAACACGAAAGTGAAGCGAACTAACCTTCCACACCTCAGTAATCATAGAGCAGTCTTGAAGTACATGTTCACTTGTCTCCAGCATTGCACAACTTGGACACTTACCAGTATCAATGACTCGGAAAAACCTCTTTGATTTGTTCATGCATATTTGGAGGGAAAAAAGATTATTATTTGAATTTGTTCACGAATGCATGTTTTGGAGTTTTCACACATATGTCATCTATGTTATACCTTAAGGCCCTATTTGAAATAAATCGAGTGAGAAAAGAAAAAAAATTCTATTGATAGAATTGTATCATTTTAGTAACAAAATTTTATTATTTTAAATTAATGAAATTTTGTTGAACTGTATTATTTGAAATAAATTTTGATAAATTGAAATAAATTTATTTTCTTAACTACTCTAGTCTATTTAAAACAAGCATAATCTTATTTACTAGTTACAAAAGTATTAGAGTAATTTTATTTTTTTTATTTTAATTGAAAGAACTCAAAATATTGTAACTTAGATTTAATTTAATTTTTAATAAGATTATTTCTTTTAAAATAAAAAATTAATTATTTTAAAATATATTCTTTTCAAATAAGAGAATCATTAAATTATTTTTTTAGTTTTTTAAATATGAGTTCTTCAATACATTTATTTTGGGAAAATATTTTTTAGTAAAATATTTTTCACATTTTCTTATGTTTGGTGTATCCAAAAAATTTGATTAACAAAAAATATTTTTATGGTCAAAGAAAAAATTGAGTCATTTTTCAGAAAAATAACTTCTCATTTTAAAAATAAGAAGTCATTTTCTAGATTTTGACAAACTCATCAAAATGAAAAATAAATCATTTAAACATATATATTATTATCACTAGTTATCCTTAACTATCGACACCCATCATCGGTCATCATCGCCTGTGGTGGTCATTAGTGATAAGTGGGATCCATAAAAAAATATTTTTAATGTATTTTTTCTTATATTAAATAATAAATAGTATAAATATAAAATATTTATAGTCTAAATTTTATTGTAATCTTATAAATAAAAAGTTAATATTTTTTATAGTGTATTTCAGGTACTAGAAAATATATTACCTAAAAAATATTTTCTTTCAGACAACTTATTTTTTGTGAAATAAATGGAGCCTAAATAAATAAAACATTATAATTGCAATACATAAATTGTGCGCAAATTATATCATGAACCTCAGACTATGTAGCATCATAATTTGAATGTCCAAAACGTGAGCATTTTGACATTGTCATTTATTTGTTACACGTGTGATATATGTTTATTACTTTCTAAGTAAATATTCATTAATTATTAGCGCAATGTTCATTAAATGTAGTTTTTTTGTGTTCAGTATTTTATTAAATAATCAGATGTAGTCTTTTATGTTTATCATTTTATAATATTGTGTTGATGTTTATTTAATTTTTAATCTTATATGATGCATATAACCATATTTTATTAATATTTATGTTCATCAATTGTAATTTTTAGTAATTAAATTATTAAATATTCATAATCTATTTAAATAATATAAAAATGTATATTCATTACTTAATATATAAATATTCATTATTTGTAAATACTATGTTCATCAATCGTAGCTTTTATGTTAATCAGGTTATCATATTTTATTAATATTCATGTTCATTAGTTAGTGATGAAATATTTCATCATTTATTTCAATAATATTTATCATTTTTTTTTCCATTAGATTAGGTACATTAACAAGCTTCATGTTCATTGATTAGTGTTGGAATGTTCATTATTTACATGCACAATATTCATCATTTCTAATTTTTATATTCATTACTTTTTCATGTAATATTGTATATGAGTTAATTTATCTATTACAACCATATAACCTTCTTTCATAAACTTTGGTGTTTATTGCTTAGTATTTGGATGTTCATTATTTATAAGCATAATATTCATCATTTTTAATTTTTATATTCATTGTTTTTTTATGTAATATTCTATATAAATTAATTTGTTCATTAAAAATGTATAATCTTCTTTCATTAATTTTTTTGTTCATTGATATGTATTTGAATGTTCATTATTTGCTTGCATAATATTCATCTTCTACAATTTCATATTCATTAATTATTATATAAATGTTCAACTGTAATATCTTTAAAATTAAAATTAAATCAAATTAAATCATAATAAAAAAATATTAATCAAACTAACTAAATATTTCATCAATTTATACTATTTTCAATAATAAAGAGAAATGATCAATAAAATAAAAAGAAAAAGGAAAAAGTGTGAAATTTGCACAAAAAACTGTAAAAGTGCGTATGAGATTTTAGGAATGAATGTTAGGCAATTTTTAAAATGAATACATATGAGATTCGGAAAAGTGCACATGTGATTCAACGCTCAAACCATGATGCTACTTGATTTTGGATCCATGATATAACAACTATAAATTGTGAATGTAAATCACAAATAAATAATTGAAGGTTGTATTGTTATACCATTATAAGTGCGCTTCGGGTTTTTACTCGAATGAGTGGAATCTTACTTGCGACTCCATTCTTTTATCAAACAATGAGGGATCGAGATGATAGGGGTCTTTACATTGGTAATGACCAAAAGAGGTGGCATGTTTTATCTGCGGGAGATCCTTTAGACCTTGCGCGAGTTCAAAGCCTTAAGTCCAAATAGTGGTCATCAGAGAACTAAGTCAATATGATATGTTAGTACCATCTTTAGGAATTGCAAAGTTGCCACCCGACTTTGATCGAGATAAGAATTAAGGGAAGGTAAAATCTAAACCTAAAATAAGTCAATTAGAATGCCTATTTTGCCTTCATCCCATAAGAGATCAGGTTTGGAAATTTAGTACAACTTAGAGAAGAGGTTAAGCACCCCAAACAACCTAGTTATTAGGATCTGGCCTTTGACATCTTTGGTTCACTTTTAACATCTTATCTAAGTTATTAATTAGTCTAATTTATTGGCCCTATGCATGCCTCTAGTGCGATTGAACTAAATAACCCACATCAATAAATCAAGGGGGATAGGGATCATGCATCTTGGCATAGAGTTATCATGCATTTTACATTCATTCAAGCATAATCATCTCAAGGGGAGTAAGGGGGTCATGTATCATGGCATAGGGTTATCATGCATTTCATACATCCATTTACACACCCCATCATCCTTAAGCATATGGAATGATGGTCAAGTCCTAATTCATAGTCTAGTTCAAGTAAGAACACCCATACCCAAAAAAAGAGAATAAGTTAGTAACTAAAATAAATAAATTAAAATAATCAAACAAGCAAATGAAATCATTAAGCATCTTACCTTGTCTCCAAATTCAAGGTACCTAAATATGTCTCTAAGTCCATAATCATACACTTCAACACCACATAGGCATAATAACACCAAGTGAACATAAATACATGAGTCATATGACAAAAGGAATGGCAATATGTAATGCAAAACTCTTGGAGGAATCTCAATGGCCTAAGGCAAGATCATCATAGGAAAGATCTTAGGTTTGATGAGTCCTCTTTCTTATTGCTCTAAAAGAGCATGGAATCCATAGGCACTACTAACCATAACAAAGGTTAGAATGCCATATTAATTAAAGAGGAAAATCATAAGATCAAAATAAGTTACGACATTCTTAAAAATAAACATAACTTTAGCAAAGCTCCCAAAGTCCTTAGAACCCTAAGTTCCTCACTTAGTCACTGCCAAATCTAGTCCAAACAAAACACTCAAAGTGCTCATTAATCAAAGTGAAAGAATATAGAGTATTAACATAAAATACACCATAAAACCACCCAACACTTGTTCAAAATTCCATTTTTGAGATGAATGAGGATCTTAAGCCATTGGGTCTCTCCCAATTCTGCAAATGGAACCATAAGACCTCATAAAAAAATATCAAAATGGGAGAATTTGCATGAAAAACGAAGGGGTTTTACAGTATGTCCTTGAGGAGATTAGTTGTACAACCTATATTTGTATAGTCTTTAATTCTTGAGTTTTCAAAGTAAGAAAAAGAAAAGGAAAGAGAAGAAAGTGGAGAAATGAGAAAGTCTCTAGATACATTTTTGTGTTTTTATCCCCCCAGAGGCTCATTATGCATTCAATATCCTCTAAAATGCTTAGAAATTCATAAAGGATATAGAGATTAGGCCTTTTACTACCTTGAGAATGATTAAAAGGAGCTAAGGTTTAAAGATTTCTATGTTAGGTGTTGAATATGGATAAATTTTGGCAGATTAACACTAGGGTTATCCAAGCCTCTTCCCTCCTATTTAAATGGAGAGGTATTTATAGATGATGGATGGGTGCATTAGAGCATAAAATGGTTCTAATTGTACCATGTTCATATCCAATCATAGAGAGAGAGAGGTGGATCTCCTAGAATTAGGGTTTGCACATAGGTTGTACAACTAAGGTTGGACGATACATCCATCTATCAGAGCTATACAACTTTAGGATTTAAAGGGAGATAAGTTCTAGAAGGTTCTTTATTAGGGCTTAAAGTAGGGTTGTATGACCGTAATTTCTTAATTGTATAACTCTGATTTCTTGGTTGTACAACCTTGCTTCATAGGTTGTACAACCTAATAATCCTGGTAATTTGAGCTTGACTTTATAATTGGGTTTGGTGGTGGGCTTGGTTTTGATTTTCCTAAGGTGTCGCAAGGCCATATTCCTTTTCCTTTATTAATTTCTCCTTGCATTTTAGGGAATATATTTAATGATTTTCATCATCGGACTTTGCATCCTTAGGTTTAGAATCTGATGCTTATAGTTTACCCTTTGCTTTATGGGGCCTAAAAAATAACATTTAAGAGATGGTTGTTTGAATAAGTCTTATCAATGAAAAGTAAGAAATGCAAACATTAGTAACAACACTAAAGGATACACCTTCCTTAACAGCTCTTTGAACAAATACTAAAGGGTGCTCTGATAGCTTTTTAGCAGGTATTAGATATTGTTGTATCTTTCAACAACTTTTTAGCAGGTACTGTGAGGCGTTCTAGTAGCTTTCTAGCAGGTATCAAATGTTATGTATCTTTCAGTAGCTTTTAAGTAGGTACTAAGGGATTTTTTTATAGTTTTCTAGCATGTACTAAGTGTTATGTATTGTTCAGCAACTTTCCAGCAAGTATTGAGGGAGTTTTGGTAGCTTTCTAGCAAATACTAGGTGTTATAAGTGTTTCTTATGCACCCAGTTGCATTCTTATAGTTAGTAATGTCTTTCAATCTTTTACAGGTGCTTTGGTTCTTATGGCTAGTGGTTTTGGTTTGAAGATGCCCCCTAGGGTTGAGTTCAAGTCATTCTTACCCTTCTGGCATGTCAAAGGTGACTTGGTACTCTTATAGCCCTTTTGGCTACTTTAAGAGGTTCATTTTTATCTTAAAGTGATGGTCTCATGCCTACACATTATAGAAATCACTCTAGTAGATTCAAACATGCATGTGATGAGAAATTTCTCATTGGTTATTCTCTTAAGGCTTTATGAAAATTGAGCTTGTAGCTAGAGTGTACTTTGGCAATTCGAATGGCGACTTGAAAGGTTAAGATTGCCTTTTTGAGGTTTTGATAGGAACATGGATGTTTTGTTCAATTGCTTATTGTCCCTTGATGCCCTAAAAGGGGGATTGAATAAGGTAATAACAATTAATAAAAAACAGAACAAGTGTGAAAATAATGACGAATCAAGACCACCAATTTATAGAGTTTTGGCCCAACTTGTCTGCTTCCTCTCCTGTAGTATTTCCACTAAACCCTTTCACTATCTAGATAGCTTACAGGTATTGTCAACTACCTTTACAATAGTAGTTTTTGGACACTACCAAGCCATTACAAGTAGACTTATAAAAGTAGTTTACAGTTACTACCTCAAACCTTTCATTGAGTATGGTTTTAGATCTCCTAACCAAAGGTTTTCTTAAACGAAATTGCAACCTAGAAAGTTGAGAAAAACTCCCTCACTCAAGCAATAAACAATTTAAAATACACCTACTAGGTATGCTTTATTTGGTTGAAAGTTGTGAGAGAAAGTATGAAAGCTTGTTCTTCAAACATTATTTTTGAAGATAGCTCTTACAAGTTTAAACAATGATATTTTCTTGTAAGCTATATCACTCTGTTTCACCCTTTTTATTCAAAGATAGCTTTCACTATAAAAGTAATCACTTTTTGAATATTTTTTATCTTTTATTTCTATTGTGAGAGGGACCTATTATAGGCAACGACACTAAACTAGCCATCAGAAAGAAATCTGTCACTTCATGTCACTAGAGTAGACACTCAATACCTATTGGACATTCTCCATGCCTAGTGTTTAATCATCAACTGGGTGATTTTTAAACAAAATACAACTTTAAATGGTAGTTGGAACTAGATGTTAGACAGAGATTAACCTAAACGCTCCTCTTTTGACTTTCTCAATTGTTTATTCAACAAGTCTTTAATGGTTGTTGGTAGTTCTCAATGCCTGTTTGAATTTAACTTCAACTCTTGTTAAGATATGAACAATGCTCGTTATAAGTTTCCAAAGGGTGTGAACTTGATGCTCTATTTTTTAAGATTTTCAATAGTACTTCAATGGCTATTGGTGAACTTTCAATGCCCGTTGAAATTGATCTCAATGCTTGTTAGATTTTTGAGAGTGTATCATTGGAAGGTTCAAAGATCTTACTCTGCCTGGGAACTTCTCTAACACTTGTGTTGAGATCTTGAGAATTTTTCCCTAATCAAGTCATTTGGTCCAACTCTTATTGCGAAAATGCAATGCATTTTGAAATGTTGAGAGCCATGCCCATTACAAAGATCAACATACACAGCTCAAGTATTGAGTCATCCAATGCTTGTCATGCTGAGAAATGTTAGTTGAGAAGTCTAGAAGACTTTACTCATGCTTGGATGTCCAAAAGACTTTACTCACACTTGGGTGTCATTTCAATGTCTGTTGCTAGAGTCACAACGCCTGTTGAAATATGGCAACACCAGTTGGAATTAAATACTTAAATTTTTCACCAAAACTCTTTCTTAAACCATTTTGTTCAATAAATTAATGTACTATAAGATTTTACACAAACAACTATAACAAAGGTTAGCTTTTAGTTATGTTTGTAATCATCAAAATAAACTAGGTTCACCATCCTCCCCAAGTTAGGTTTAAATTGTGCCCTTTTTTTATGATGACAAATAATCTATCAAAGTTAATCAAACTTGAAAAAATGAAAAGTGCACATCATATAATGGAGTTAATCAGATTCTAACTCATCCTTGAGTATATCAAAATATCAAACAATATGATTTACAATTAAGTGCATAAGCTATAATAATATGTTCATGTTACTTCCCCCTAATTTCATATTATATTCACTATTATAAACAGTTCTAATATCAAGTTCTTTTCCATAATGAGTTCACATATATATTCCTTTTTGTATATCAAGTCATTACCATGCACATACTTTATTACTTTTCTTTCTTTACCATTCATATATACCTTTTGCATATCATATTTTTCATTTGCCTTTCTCTGCCTCTTCTTTTTGTTTACATATACATTTACCTTTTCCTTTACCTTTGGTATATCATCCTTCTCCTTCTTTGGTATTACCTTTTCCTTTACCTTCTCCCTCTTTGTCATTATAAAAAAGAAACATATAAGAATAGTAATAGCAAAGGAAATGGAATCAAATCATAGTAAAAAATAGAAGGAATTAACATTATATTGCATTAAAACTGATGTCCATTACACCAATTAATTTTAAGAAAGAAAATAAAGACCGAACAAATGAAGTAACGTAAATATGCAATATAAAGGAGTAGGGAAATTCATTTGAACTAAGGGTTCTAGGGATTGTTTTAAGGTTTTTCCTTAGGATCATTTGTTGCATTTGGCTAAGTTAGAGTACTTTGAGTCCCTAGTTACAAGTTCAACCCTTCCATTATCTAATCCAAATTTTGGTTGATGTCCTTCATATGCCTTTGAATTTTTTACATTTTCTAGTGCAAGGAGATAATAGAAGATTCAATCCTTTGGACTACATTTGGAAATGTTTTCCAATTGTTTAGGAACCTTTCTCTGAAAGATAGTGAGAGATGGATTAGATATAGCAGGCATAAGAGCACTTGTTCCAATCACTTCAACTATTGCAACCCTTATTCTTATGGCTTCCTCAATGTCCTCATTCTCTTCTTCTTATTGAGCAATTTCTCTTTCTTTTGGTACTCTCTTAATTAGGCTTGAATCTAATCTTTGTAAGATTCTCATACTGAGAAGCATCTTCTCACTGAAAGATTCATTATGTGGCAGCATCTCAAACACAATGTTCTTCTCTATTAGTTCATCCTTTATTTAGGGAATGACTTTCACATACTTGGCAATTCTTGTGAAGTAGTGACCCATCATAAACTCAGTAGCTTTATCCACTTGTCTGTTTATCCTTTGCATCAAGAATAATGGAGTGTTGATCTTTTGTTTGTTCTTCATGCACTAAAGATAGAATAGGTTAATGATTATACAATTGTCGTTTAACTGAACTCTCCCATTTATATTCCATGTGATGAATCAATGGGTTATTCTGAAGGCTTGACTTTTAATTTTTGATGCCTTGTTATTGTTGTTGTTATTGTAATTTCTCTTTCCATTAGTGATAAACTTCTAGAATTAATTTACATTAACCTTAAATGTAGAAGGATGTTTTGTTATCCCTGAGGTACTAGCATTAAAGCACTTTGCTAAATCTTTAGGTCTGAGGGTGTACTTCTTTCCAAATAATCTAAATTTTATTGAATCTTCCTAGGCATACACATCATAGTCACTACCCAACACTTCCAATGTGGTGAGGAACTTTACTGTAAGCTCTAGATAGGAGGGTTCCTTGATGTGATAAAACAACACCCATCTAATTCCCACCATAAGCTCTTTCACTTTTTATGCTAAGCCATATCTTTGAAGATCACTCCACTCAAGAAACTTTCCATCTTTTAGGTACCTCTTTATTGACTCTGAAGATTTAAATGGTAATCAATTCAAGCAAAATGTCAAGTATCAATTAATAATAGCCATATATATATTAACAAAGGTGAAGAAGAAGAACCTGTTGAGGTTAATCTAAAGTATTTCCATAAATCATGTCTAGTTCTCTTTTAACGAATAGTATCCTTTCATCACCAAGAGGTTTAGTAAAAATATCTACCAATTGATGGTTAGTATCAACAAATTCTAATACAATATCTCCATTATTAGCATAATCTCTAAGAAAATGATGTCTAATATCTTTATGCTTGCTCTTAGAATGTTATATGGGATTCTTAGACAAATTAATGGCACTAGTGTTATCACACTTAATGGCAGCTTGATTTACAATTACTTATAATCAAGAAGTTGTTACTTCATCCATAGGATTTGAGCACAACAAAGACCAACTACCACATATTCAGCTTCAGTAGTTGATGAAGCAATAAAGTTTTGCTTTTTGCTACTCCAAGACATTAAGCTTTGATCGAGTAATTAACATATGCCTAAAGTACTCTTTCTATCTGAGGTATACTCAATAAAATCAACATCAGAAAATGCATTCAACTTAAATGAAGAACTCTTAGGATACTAAAGTCCTAAGTTGGGAGTACCAACAAGATATTTGAGTATGTGTTTTATAGCATGCAAATGAGACTCTGTAGGATTAGATTGATATCTAGCACACAAGCAAACATTGAACATAATATCAAGCTTAGAGGTTGAAAGATAAAGTAGACTACTAATCATACCTCTATACAGTTTTTGATCTATAACCTTACCATGTTCATCCATGTTTAGCTTGATGTTGGTGCTCATTGGAGATTTATATGGTCTGTTGTTTTCCATGCCAAATCTTTGATTATTTTTTTCGTATATTTGGCTTAGTTAATGAAGATTCCTTCCTTTCCTTGCTTGATTTGTAATCCAAGGATGAATTTGAGTTCTCCCATCATGCTCATCTCAAATTTACTTTTCATTGCTTTGGAGAAATCTTCACATATGCAAACATTAGTTGCACCAAATATGATATCATCTACATATATTTGCATTAATAGTTGGTCTCCATTCTTTTCCTTAGAAAAAAGAGTTGTGTTTACCAAACCTTTGGAGAAACCTTTCTTTACAAGAAAGTTGCTTAACCTCTCATACTAAGCTCTTGGAGCTTCCTTCAAGCTATATAAGACTTTGGAGAACTTGAACATTAGGAAAGCAATGGCTTTTAAAACTAGGGGATTGTTCAACATATACTTCCTCATCAATATAACCATTAAGAAAAGCACATTTGACATTGATTTCATATAACTTAAAATTCATGTGAGATGTAAATACAAGCAAAATCTTCATAGTTTCAAGTCTCACTACTAGTGCAAAGGTCTCTTGAAAGTCAATTCTCTCTTCTTAGTTATAGCCTTTGGCTACTAATAAAGCCTTGCTTCTAATAATTATTCCATGCTTATCAAACTTATTTTTAAAGATCCATTTGGTTCTAATAATGGAATGATTATGAGGTCTAGGAACTAAAGTCCACACTTTATTCCTCACAAATTGATTGAGTTCATCTTGCATATCAAGTACCCAATGTTCATCTGTAATGGCCTCATTTATGAGGGATACAAAAGCTAGATTAGTACATGCATTTCTAAAAGATGATCTAGTTCTTACCCGACTTGATGGATCACTTACGACATGATCTATTGGATGATCTTTCTTGAAAACTTAGTCCCTTTCTAGCCAATTTTGCTCTTCATTTGGAGTAGGAAAAGATGGATTTGTATTTCGTTCACTCCTCATGTCTTGTTGGTTGTCTATATTTTTTTCCTTCTTTTTTAATGTTTAGCTCACTCATAGGACCTGTAAGATCATCAACATCTTCTTCAATTCCTAAAGAAATGGGGTCAGATTCATCAAATACAACATGTATAGACTCCTCCATAATAAGTGTTCTCTTGTTGAAGACTCTACACCCATTACTGGTAGTGGAATATCTAAGGAAAATTCCTTTATCGAATTGGAAGTCAAATTTGCTAAGGCTATCTTTAGTGTTTAGAATAAAACACTTGCAACGAAAGACTCTAAAATATGTAATCTTGGGCTTCTTATTATTCCATAACTCATAGGAATTTTCTTTAACAAAGGTCTCACTAAGACTCTATTTAAGACATTACATGTAGTGTTTACAGCTTCAACCCAAAAATACTTAGGAAGATTATACTCATTTAACATGATTGTAGCCATTTCTTGAAGAGTTCTATTCTTCCTTTCTACAACACCATTCTGTTTTAATGTTCTAGAAATTAATAAGTTGTGTGAGGTACCATACTCATCACAAAAGCTATGAAACTTAACATTTTCAAGCTCTCCTCCATGGTCACTTCTAATAGAAGAGATTTTCAAATCCTTTTGATTTCAAATTCTCTTGGCAAAGAACTTAAAAGTATCAAAACAAGAGTCATTATGAAAAAAGAACAATACCTATATATAACTAGAGTAATCATCTATTATGACAAATGTATTATGCATGCCTCCCAAGCTAGATACTCAAGTGGGTCTAAATAGATCCATGTGAAGCAATTATAAAGGTTTAAAACAACTTACCTTGTTCTTGGCTTTGAATGAAGATTTGACTTATTTTCCTTTTTAACATGCTTCACAAACCACTTCCTTTGTAAATTTGATTTTAGGTAGACCTTCAACCAAGTTTCTTCTTTTTAGCTTATTGAGAAGTTCCATGCTAACATGTCCTAGACTCTTATGCCAAATTTTACCTTCATCCACTATATAGGCCATATACTTTATATTATGGTTAATAAGAGAATTTAAATCAATGACATAAGTATTATGAATTCTCCTACTAATGGACAAAATTTTGTTGTCACTCATTCTTCACACATAGCATGATTATGGTTCAAACATAACTATGCAGCCTTTGTAATATAGCTGACTTACACTCAGCAGATTATGCTTAAGTCCTATCAAGGATAGGTGAGTTAACATCCTTACCAACTTTACTTATGCTAATGATTTTGGCTTTTCCATTGTCTCCAAAAGACAAGTTTCCAAGTCCCTTTGTTTTCTCTAATTGTGTGAATAACTTCTTTTCTACTGTCATGTGCTTTGAACATCCACTGTTAAGATACCACTCTTGCTCTCCAACTTGGGATTTCAAGCACATCTACAAAATAAAGAGAATAGTCTTAGGGACCCAAATCTTCTTGGGTTCTAGGGGGTTAGCTTTTTCCATTTGCTCATCATGCCTTTTAGAATAGCAGGGATAGGTAATGTGGCCATATATACCACAATAAAAATAGTCACCATCAAACTGAGCTATTGCCCTATTTCTAGGTGGAGCATGCACATAGTGTTTGTGAGTATTGTAACTCCTTTGAGCCATATTTCTAGGAGTGTTTCTCATATGAAGAATTCTCCTATGTGGCGTGCATTTATACCCATGGTTATGCCAATTTTTGTGCCTTTAGACACTTTGCCTTTTAGGTTTGTATAAATGATAAATATAGGCATAATTTTCTCTAGGAGAAGCATGTCTTAATTGTGTGTGAATATATTGTGACTTAGCTTTTGTGCCATTTATCTTGGCATTTCCCTTATTGGGAACTTTTGACATTTTAATAGGGTTAGGTATACTAACTTCCTTAACCTTAATAAAGACTATTTTGAAAGCAGAAGGAGGAGTTGAAATAGAGGTATTATATCCTAATCGATGCTTAATGGATGGGCTCTTTTGAATCTCATGGATGGAGTCTAACTTCTTCTTTCCTTTGGTGAATTTGTTGAGGTTATCCTTAAGCTTAGAATTCTAAGTTGTGAACGACTCAACCCCCTTATCTAGAGTCTCTTGACTCTTAACACAATCTTTTAAAGATTTGTTCTCTTTCTTAATAGAGGAGGTACTAGACTTAAGAGTCATTACTTTTAAGGCGAGCTTAGTAATAATAGAATATAACTCATCTCTAGAGTAGGAATCAAGTGGATTTACCTCATGGTCACCATGTCACTATCATTGTTAGAGGAGTGCTCACTTGAGGACTCATATGATTTCTCTTCAATTGTCATTAAACAAAGGTTGGTTAACTCCTTTCTAGTTTCCTTCTCATCAGATTCAAAGTCATTGATGTCATTATAAGTAGCTTTATACACTTCCTTTTCTTTCTTGTAATTGTATTTCTTAGCAAGAAAGAAAAAAGAAGTGTATAAAGCTACTTGACTCTCTTCTTCATTGTTAAAACTTGACTCTCCTCTTTGTTGTTAAAAGAAAATAATTATAAAGGATGTTCGTGAGCCTACAAAAAGAAAGGTTCTTCCTTAGCTTGAAAATGGAAGGTTTTTATTGAGCTAGGAAACAAAATAGAAAAGGCCTAAGTGAAATCTTGGGGAATGGAGTAGGCATATTGTTAAACCATTATAAAACTCTATGTTTATTTATGTTTATTGGTTTCGTATTATTTGTTTGTGTTTTTATTTATAAACCTATTGACCCCTCCCCCTTTTGGATTGCCTTATCTCCAACCAAACCATTAGTATCAGAGTCTAAGAGCTACATGATCATGACAAATATTAAGTCTTTTTACTATAGAAGCTTTCTAAAAAATAGATTGACTCAAACTAGTGGAAGCAGTAAGTCAATAGAGCTAGAAGACCACCATTAAGAGGAAAGGAGGAGAACGAGGTTAATGAATTCCACATCCACAAGTGATGATGAATTCTCCTGCAATAGAAAGATAAAAAGAGGAAAGCCAAAAAGAAAGTGAAAGTTAGATATCTAATGGCTACGGAGGATGAAATCAAATAAGGACTCTCTAAATGAGGTATAATAAATTGATGATGATATCAAAGATATGTTCATAGTAGGAAATCTTATTGAAGCCTAAAATCAACAAATAATGACATGATAAATATTTCTACAAAAAAAAAGATTTTGAGAAATGAAAATGAATGATCGAAAAATGAAATTTTCTCTATTTCTAAAATTAAAGATGGGCTTCTAAAAGAAATTGAATGTTTGAGAAAAGAAAAAGAGGTATTACTTTCAAAAGCACTTTTCATAGATTCAAATGAAAGATAACTTCTAAAAATAAAAATTGATGCTTTGGAAAGGGAAAATAAAGAGTTAAATTCTAAAAAGAAATTTTATGAAATTATTTTCAAACAAAATGGTAATTTAAAAAATGAGGATTTGAACTTGAAAAACTCTCTTTCAAATTTAGTAAAGGAAAAAAAAAACTAGAATTACTTTTGGGCTCTCAAAGATATACTAATGTGAAACATGGCATTGCATATAATCATGCCTTTTCCTCCACTTTTGAAATTATGTTTGTTAGAGCTTTACCTTTTAGAACACCAAGTATCCAAGGTATTGAATCATAAACCTTTTCACAAAAGGCAAATGCTAATGTAAAGCCTATGACACAACACTAGCACATGCATATACTAAAAAGCTTAAGTAAAAGGCTAATCATACTTATATTTATGCATCTTATAAGACAAGAAGGCAAAATGTGGTACACTTTACACCTAGAAGAAAAATTACACATGATCATAATTGCTATCACTCACACTCTCATAGGCCAAAGACAAATCATGCCTTTATTTATGGAACTAAGTATATCAAGAGTGTTCAGGTTCCTTCACATTTGAGGCATCAATCCTTTAGGAAACCACCTTTCTTTTGCATTAAAATGAGCTTAAGAAAGCATTCATTTGACAATACTTTTATTATGGACAACATGGCCATAAAACATACTTCTATTATGCTAGATTGAGAGATGAACATGGTTATGCTGCTAACCCATATGGATCCAAAAAAAATGGGTACTAAAGAAAGTTTAATTTTCAGGATTGAAGGCTCTTCACCTTATGCTCAAAATGGAAAATAAAATGGTGAATGAAACTATAGTTTTTAAGAGGCTATTGTATTTTAGAAATCATAATATGTATTGTATCTTTATCCCTTCTTATTATTTAACATGCTTTTGCTAAGGGGGAGTTTAAATTATGAATCTCTAATAACTATCCTTCCTTTGTTGCTCTCCTCAACATATAAATAAAATATATGAACTTAAGTTATACTAACTGAATTATTATTTGAATATCTTGAGAGATTTGTTAGAAAAAAGGCATATAGATAGGGGAAGTTCTCCTTCTCTAACTGTTTTATGTTTTAGATAACATCATGGTATCTTAAGAAGGCCTATTTCTTTTCGATATCATTTTGTTTGCTTTGTTTTTAAGAAAGTTGGTCTAAAATTTTAAGGGGATAATCTTTCTTAGTTTAATATCATGGCATCAAACATTGTGGTATCACTTTCAATATTGCTTTTAGTATATCTTTTTGTCATGATATCAAAAGGGGGAGAATTTTTAGATGCTTCGATACTTTGATTGGTATCACTTATTTGTTTGGATTTGGATACTCTTATTTGAACTGCTTGATAGCATAACAGTTAGTATCCTTTATGTTTTTAATATCCAAGATTTAGCATCCTTTGTGGTATATTTGATATCCAGCTTTGTAAGCAACTTCTGTATTTCTGTGTTGTAACATTTGGTATCATTTGTGTTTTAAATTTTGAATTTTTGGTATCAAAGTATCTTATTTTGTCATCATTCAAAAAGAGGGAGAATGTTGTGTCAATAGGGAAAATGCTTAGAGAATATGTGATCCCAAGGCATTGGTCTTACTCTTCTACTTTGAATGATAACAAAACAATGACAAAACCTTGAGAAGTTCTAATGATTATACTTTAGTGTTTTTTAATACTATGAATAGACCTGACGAATGATAAAAGGGGAGAATGAATTCAACATGCATTGAATAAATCCCAATAGGTATTAGAATATCACAACAACAGTTGGACAAATGCTTAGACATGAGCTATACACTCTGGACCTCACCACGGGCATTGAGGTTTCATAACAAGCATAGATATGGACGAAGCAACAAACATTGCACATTCATAATAGGTGTTAAAAAAGTGATTTTGCTTGTGTACACTCAAACAATTAACAGGCATAAAGTGTTCCATCAGGCAATGCAAATTTTATAATAGTCGTTGAAGCATTTCTGCAAATTTTGAAGAATAGAGCACCAAGCTCATACTTTTTAGGAAATCAATGACAAACATTGATCATACTACAATAGGTGTTTATCATACTCCAATGAGTGTTAAGAAATGTGCAACATGCATTGAGCTAATGTTGTAGATGCCCAAAGTGTTTTAGACCATCTGATAGACATTATGAAATTCGCAGTGGGAATTGAACAAATCTCCAGTGGGCATTAAGAAACTAACAATAGGCGTTGGAAGTATATGTTATCAGAGTAATGGGTGTTGTTGAGAATCAATGAGCATTGTCACCTCTAACGGCTAATTTTGTAGAAAAGCTGTCAGACTGAACATCAATTATTACAACAACTAGTTTGACATTTGGCTATATAAGGAACATCTTTAAAGACCAAAAAAAGGTTAGAAAACTTTAGAGAACACTTGTAAACAACTAGAAAACATCTAGCAAGTTCTTTGTGCAAAGCTTTTGATGTTGCTTTTAATTTGGGTAGAGTGAGGGTTACTTTATAACTCTTTAAGAGTAGATTTTCTTGAGCACTAAAAGTGTATTTGCTACCTGATTTGAGAGGCATTGACGCTACTTGGATCTATCCTTGCTATTGGTTAAAAGGTTGGTATTGTACCTTAGAAAATACTAAAGATTGGGTTCACTCTCTTGTTCCTTGTTAAAAGAGAGTAATTGTAATGATTATTCTTGAACTTGGAAAAGGGAAGGTTCTTCTTTAGCCTAAAAAGGGAAGGTTTTTCTTGAGTCTAGAAAAAGAATAGAAAAAGCCTAAGTGAAGACTGGGGGAATAAAGTAGGCACATTGCAAACCATTATAAAACTCTATGTTGATTTGTATTTGTTGGTCCTGCATTGTTTATTTATGTTTTTATTTACAATCCAATTCACCTACCCTCTAAGGTTGCCTCATCTCCATCCAATCCAACAACATAAGCCATCAATTTGGACATAAAGATGCAAGTTCCAAAATAGATAAGAAATGTTTAAATGGATAAAATGTAACATCCCTAGTCACATTCATTAGCATTATCACATGAGCATATGCATTAGATAAATAATCATTTAGAAGTACCATTGCATTTGGGGACATTTGAACATAGATGTAGTGTTTGTATAGTTGTATGGCAAATTATTTT
>CATIWR010116075.1:0-13592 GCA_949677035.1 Omphalea diandra
TAAGCATCTACAGGCAATTTCAAGCATTTCAAACAGTTGCTTCTCAAGATCTTTGTCCCAAATTAATGAGTCTACTATCTCTGCCTCCCTCCTTTCAGACTTCATCTGAAACACCCAAGAGACCAAATCCCGGCAGTTCTTCCCTTTGCAAACTTCCACAGGCCTTCTACCAGTAACAAGCTCAAGAAGAACAACGCCAAAACTGTAAACGTCACCCCTGCAGGTTGCCGTCAATGTTTGACTATATTCAGGAGGAATATAACCTAATGTACCAACCAAGTCCGTCGTAACATGAGTATCATAGGGTCGAAGTAGCCTCGCAAGGCCAAAATCAGCTAAATGAGCGTCAAATTTTTCATCCAACAGTATGTTGCTAGATTTCACGTCCCGGTGAACTATGTGCGGCTCACAAACTTTGTGCAGATAAGCTAACCCAGATGCTGCGCCTTGGGCTATCTTGAGTCTTGCCCCCCATTTAAGAAATGAAGTCTCATCAACACACTCATGTAGCCAATAATCCAAGCTTCCATTCTCCATATACGAGTAGATCAATATTCTGTCGTTACCATGACGGCAATAACCTTGAAGAGAAACAAGGTTCTTGTGTTGAGCCCTTGAAAGTGTCTCCAGCTCTGCACGAAATTCACGTTCCATCTGACCACAGTCCCCAGAAAGCCTCTTGATTGCAGCTTTGGAACCGTTGGGAAGGCTGGCCTTGTAAACCAGGCCAAATCCACCACAACCAATAATATTTGCTTGGTTGAAATTATTTGTGGACTTCAACAAGTCTGCAACTGTGAGATCCTTGCATTCCGAATTCTGAAAAAGCACCAACTTGGAAGACCCCAGGGCTTCAGATAACCAGTGTGGTCGGCTCATTTCCTCATCCAAATCATCAATTGGTTCCCCCACATCCCTCCTTGTCATCCTAAGCAACGCAATTGCAAGCATTAATGCAAGCCCAACACTGATAGCAAGTGTAATCCCTAAGATGTTCCCTCGGCCAAATCTACTGTGTGAACCCGACGGAACTCCAGGCTTCAACATATTGGTAATGACATGACAAGGAGAAACTATTCCTCCACAAAGTCCTGGGTTACCATCAAAACTTGAACTGGGAAAGCTAGAGAACTGTCCTCCAGTTGGAATTTGCCCCTTCAAGTGATTGTTAGCCACACTAAACTTCGACAAGAATGTGAGCTTCTCAAATGACGGAGGAATTGACCCATATAAATTATTGAACGATAAATCTAAGGTTTCCAAGTTCTCCATTTCTGAAATGGAGCTAGGTATGGTCCCATTTATGTCATTCCTGCTCAAATCTAGGACATGAAGCTGTTTCAACTGTCCAATTTGGGGCAAAATTGTCCCATTTATTCTGTTATTGCTCAAATACAGTGAAGGAGGAAAACTTGAGGGTTGATTGTACTGCAAACCGCTAGCACTTCGGTTTCTCTTTACATATAGTGGAATGAGACCAGAAGCACTGGAAATACTGCAGTGCACAGAAATTAGGCTTTTTAGCTCTGTCAAACTTCTCGGGATCTCTCCAGTAAGAGAGTTATTTGAGAAGTCCAAGTAAAACAAATTCTCCATCTGACCAATCCAAGGAGGGATACTGCCGTCCAAATGATTCCAAGACAAATCGAGAACTTGTAACTTCTTGCAACTTAACAACCAATCTGGGATTTGCCCCTTGAGAGCGCAATCTCCAAGAGCTAATACCATTAAACTCTCAAAACCGCTCGCATTTCTGGGAATTTCCTCACCAATGAAATTCTTTGTAAGAATAAGAATGGAAAGATTTTTGCACTGCTGCAGTGTAGATAATGCCCCATACAGGTTCACAAAACTGTTGTTTGACAAAGTGAGAACCAAAAGGGATGTGAGCTTTGCAAAACTCCCAGGTATCTGGCCACTTAACTGATTCTTAGCCAGACTCAAAAGTTTCAGTTCCTGGCAATCTGACAGGGAATTGGGAAGGGACCCAGACAAATGATTTGTGGCAAGATCAAGAGTAATAAGCTTCGGCATTTCAGTGAAATTGAGATTAACTGGGCCAGTTAGAGAATTGTTTCTTAGATCAAGCACAGAAAGTTTTGAGCATAATGCCAGTGTTGAAGGCAATGGACCAGATAACATATTTGAATGTGCAACAAGTTGTTCTAGCACCGTAAGGTTACCAAACACATCGGGAATGTTACCTGAAAACCGGTTTCCATAAATAACCAAGCTTTTAAGGCTAGAAAGCTTACTCAATTCTTCACTTAACTGGCCAGATATATTGTTGTTCGAGATTGAGAATTTCTGCAGAGCTGACATTGAGTAGAAAGAATCCAGAAGAGAGCCTGAAAGTGAATTGGAATCCAAATGCAATTGCTGGAGAGATTTGCTGCAATTGTCTAAGCCTTCAAGATTCCCCATAAGATGGTTCAACGACAAATCAAGAATCTGAATCGCACCAGAGAAGCTGCAAAACTGAGAAGGGACTCGGCCGGTGAATGAATTGTTGCTTATATTGAATACAACAAGATTTCGAAATCCTCCAATTCCAAACATATCCTCTTTGAAGAGATTGCTAGAAATATTAAGTGACTGAATAGATAACAAACCAGAAAGCACCCCAGAAAGCTGTCCTGACAGCATGTTGTGGCTCAAATCAAGAACCTCCAGCTGCTTCAAGCTTGACAACTCCACAGGCAATCCACCTTGGAGATTATTGAAAGAAAGATCAAGCAATTTCAGCTTATCCAAACGGGCCAAGGAGCTTGAAATTTTCCCTATAAGACCCTTCCTTGGAAGAATTATCATAGTCACTTTTCTTCCAATGGAACCATTCGCGATATTTCCACATACAACACCGTCCCAATTACAGCAGTTCGCCCGGTCGGACCATGCTGTGATAATGGACCCATTTGCGAGACTTCCAGCAAATTCTTTGAGTGCCAAAAAATCGCTTGGGTTGCAGGATTGAGATGAGGTTTTGAGACACAATGATGAACAAAGCAAGAAAGCAAAGAATACCCCTTTTAGGAAAGTCATTGGAAGAATAGCAAGCACCATAGGTACTGAAACCAGAACTTAGGCACAGATCAAGAAAGCCAAAACCTCCAAACTAAAGTCAGTATGTTTCAGGAAACACAAATGAAGAAACTTGAACAGCCAGATTCCAGACCTATCTACAAAGAAAAGCGAGTTGGAAGCCGCAAATTGCAAATGAAGCAACATAAAGAAGTAAAATCACCAATCCCCACCAGAATCAAATCTCAAGAAAACAAACTAGGAAAACTAGAATCCCAATTGATTATATACGTAGTGTCCATTTCACAAAAAGGAGCAAAAATAAAAAACAAAGAAGCTTGAAGCACAAAACCCCCTCAAGAATCGGGAGAAAAAAGACGTCTGACTAGCAACTTGTAAGTGAAGCAATAACAGTGATCTTTTTAAATAAAAATAAAAAATAAATAAATAGTGAAGCACAAAGAAATCTCTAGTCCCCACCTGAAACCAAAACCCTTGACAAAACTCAACAAACCCTCAAACCCTATAATGCTGTACAACCACAACTACTAACTCCCTGGTAAAAAGAGAGTAAGAAAGTCATCCAAGTGAGGAAGTTAAACTTCAAACACACATCCTGAAGCACCTATAAACCAGCAAAAAGCAACAGTGAGGGTATGTTTGGATGAGGGTGTTTATTATGGAAGGGTTATTAATGGAATAGATTAGTTTGGTTTGGAAAGAAAGTGTTAAATTATATTTATTTTTGAGATGGTAGAAATAGAAAGGAATGATTTGAAATTAATTTGATTTGTTTGCACCGGAATGGAATGGAAGGTTAACTTAAAATTGGCAAAAATATTCTTATACATATAAATATAATTTTTTTTTATTTTTTTATTTATCAAATATTTAATATTAAAATATAAATTTATTGTTATTATTCAAAAATTATATTTTATTTTTATTCACAAAAAATGTGAACAATTAATTTTTTATAATTTTAAATCAAGGGTAAATATTTAATTTTAGTGCCTAAATTTTCCAAACTCATGCAAACACTCCAATTTGGGGTGTTTGTATTTTAATGGTTTGGAAGGGTTTGGGAGGGTTTACTAAACCCTTCCATTTCATTCCATTCTTTCCAATCCAAACATAAATTTTTTTTTTAAACCAATCTAATCCATTATATTTCATTCCATTATAAACACCTCATCCAAACATACTCTTAGCAAATTAAGCAACCAATTATTAATGGCTTAAATTGCAACAGGATCCCAAGATCAAAAATTTATAGTAGCATTAACTATAGCCTAGTAAATTAATTAGAATAACTCCGCAAGAAGAGTTGAATACGGGTATTGAAGAAAGACAAAAACTTTTTACCAGTAAACTAGCATAATATAAAAGACCCATGAAGGAACCCCTCAAAAGCTCCAAATTAGAATTAAACACGTCACTTATAAGCCAAGTAAAAGTCTCCCCTGTGAATACAACACCTGTAGTGGGGCACTTTTCCTCAAATGGGTTCACCCCAACTTCAAAAATAGACGTCTCTCTCTATCTTTCAAAATCTTTAATTTTGTAACGAAAAAGCAAGAAATAGATTAAAGAATCCGGCCAAACCAAAAAGATTTTCAAAGGAGAGAGAGAGAGAAAGAAAAGACAAGAAGGCTGTGAAAAAGGAAAGTTCTCTCTATTGCATAAAGAATATATTATTTTTTTTTAAAAAAAATGATGAGTGATGAGGCAGTGTGGTGAATAATGTATCTTGAATGGAAATGAAGACATAAGAGCTGACTTTCTTGGCAAGTTTTGCTTCACATCACTATCTTTCAGTTTTTTCTTGGTGGCTCATATGACTAGCAGCGGAGCTAAGCTTTTATTAGCCACATGGTTAAGGCTAACAACAAGGCCATTTACAATGGTCTGTGGTCCGTGTCTCTGATTGTCAATACCTACATTTGTCTCTTTTCTTGTCTTATTTTATTTTGGTGGGGAAAAAGTAATCAAGTTTCTAATATTTTCGTGAGGTGAGGGTCACCAACATGCAAGTCCTACTAGTCTCACTCTCACTCTTCCGTATGGGTGTGGAGTTACCAACATGACCCCATCAATTTTGGGTTTTTCCTTTACATTTATCATGATTTTCATTTGCTTATAACCAATATTCTTAAAATCTGATAGGTCTAATCAATTTTTTAATCAATCAATTAAATTAATTTCATCGATTTAATTTAATAATAATTAAAACTTAAAATAATTTTTAAAAAATAAAAAAATATTAAAAATATAAATATATTTATAATTTTAAAAATTAATCTAAACTAAATCGAATCGATCACTAATTTGATTATTAATTTTATCAATCTAATCAATTGATTTAGTTCAATTTTCAAAATATTACTTCCAATATAATTATATCACATATCTAATAGCATATACCCATTGCTACTAAAAAAAATTGGTATCCATTTAATAAATTTCAATGAATAGATTCTATCGTATATTATAGATCATGACATTAAAATTAAATGAATAATTATTTATAAATTGTTTCATATTTAGAATTAATTTACCTGAAATTTATTATTTTAAATGTGTATAATTTACAAATTGATTGAAATAAACTAAATTAAGCTTATATTTTTTGTGCATACTTAAAATTTTTTTCATATGTTAACAAAAATAAATAATTTTTAAATCTATCTATCTCTTTTTTCTCAATATTTTCATAATTATAAAATTAAAATTTTTCAAATAAAAAATTAGAACTTGGCAGAAAATTCAAAATTCTGATAACTCATGTCACATAGTTACTGAATATAGGTACCTTACGAGAAAAATACTTAAATTTTTTATTAAGATGATAAATTCTTTTATAAAAAAAATGAAATTATGATGTAATAAAAAAGAGAATATCTCTCTTTATTAACTAAGTTATTGCTCTTGAGTGAAAAATATTAAATTGGTAAATAAAAAACTCTTAATTTTATCAAATTTATAGCAAATATTTTTATGTGCCAAAAAAATAAAATTTATAGCAAGCATGGTTTTTTTAATTCAAAGGGGGACAGCTTGGAGGTGTTTGAGACGCGCGACAAATTGCGGTTGTGGACTAACTGGACATGCGACAACAACGAGGGTCAGGAAAGTCAAAGTGAGATATGGATTGAGTTAGGACTGGATGCAACAAGAATTGACCGGTTGTAGCCGGTTAGTTGAACGGCGGTCGGCAGACGTCACGGGGTACTGCCTGGATTTATTGAAAATAAAAGATTTTGCGTTGTCGGATCAACCACTCAACCTGCGTGCATGTGAATCCACCAAACCCCACTTCTCCTTCCCAGTCTCTCGCCAATGCCCTCCTTTTCTGTTTTTCTTTTCCTTCTTTTTATTTTTATTTATCAATTATTCTTTTTCTTTTTGAAATAGAATAATAATACTAAATAATTGCTAATTTTCTGGGATTGAGCGTTTTGAGTAGATTTTTTTTTTTAACAACTTCATCATAATTAATAAAGAGATATTTTATAATTATAAAATTATCAATTGATATTTTATAATTATGAAATTATCAATTGATGTTTTAATCTAATTAGGAGAAAAGACTACTTAAATTTGAACTCAAATCTTATTAATATAATATCTTTTTGTAACACTCAGAAAAATCATGAAATTATTAATTTTTATATTATATTTAACAATAAATATTTTATGGATATATTATTTTATGTATTACATTTTTTGGATATACTTATTTTATTTATTACTAACTTTTTTGTGCAAAAGATATAATAATTGTAAACTTAATAAAAGAATATCAATTTTAATATTTTTCAAGAATTTTAATCTTAGTTAATCAAAGATGTATTGGAAAAATAAAAAAAATCAATAACTCAAATTAAACAATTTATTGATAAAAAATTTAATTTTTTTATTTTTTTACCATCCATTCGAACTTTATGAAATAAATAATTTTTGGACAACTTTTTATTTCATAAATTTTAAGTAATATTGTAAAAAAAATTATTTTTTTTATAGTGGGTAAGCCATCAAGAAAGTTTCTAATTTTCTACTACTTGTGTACTTCCAATGTCATCTACTTTGTGCATAAGCATACACACATTTTTAGGGGGGAGCAAATCGGTTGGTTCAGTTTTTTTATTAAAATCAATCAAATTAAATTTTATATTTACAAATCGAACTGAACTGAAACTATATAATTTCATTTCAATTCAATTTGATTTAATTAAATTATATGTATTTTAAATCTGATTTGATTTAAATTAGTTTAATTTATTAATAATTTTAGTTTATTTGATTTGTTCTATAAAAAATCGAGAAACTTGAAAATTAAATTGAATCAAATTTGTTAAAAGATTAAACCGAATCAAACCAAATCGATTCGGTCATTTTTAAGTTTGATATGATTTTTGCTCACCCAACACATTGTGTATGATTGTATTTATGAATTAATTTCAATTATATATTTATCATTATTTATTAATGGAGTTAATTAAATTGACGGGATATATATATATATATATATATATATATATATATATATATATATATATATATATATATATAGAGAGAGAGAGAGAGAGAGAGAGAGAGAGGGGTTGAATACTCTGATCCCTGAGTTTTACCTTATTATACTACTTAGTACTTTATTTTCTAAAATTATACTAAAACATCTTTTAATTTTGTTTTTGTTAAACTACTTAACCTTTTTATCCATTTTTAAGATGATTTATGTCAATCAAAGCCAAAAAAGTCAACAATTAAATTTTATTTTATGAAAATTCTTGAAATATCATTCTTCTCTTTCCCTCAAAACCAATATCCCTCAAATAGACCCATCCCTCAAAAAACGAAGTCATCCCTCAAACATAACCCATTTCATCTCGCTCATTTCCCTCAAACAAAAAATTGATTTTTCAAAAAAAAGCATCAAAAATCGATTGAACACTATTTCAACACTGATTTTCCACAGAAATCAATCATTTTTCTACTTATACAAAATAAAAAAAGATCAATGGGCAACGATGCGAAGGAGGGGCAGTGGCAGGAAGTGCAAGTAATGGGCAAGAAGGTGATCAACAACCCTATATCGATATGGCAAGAGTTTCCTAATGAAATTGCGTGTGTGAGAGTGAAGGAAAAGAAGACTATATTGGCGATTTCATTCTCCACCTCATTCAAGTCAAGTCGAGTTTGCATTGATTGTTGAGTTTTGATATATGAATTTATTCTTCATTTGATTGATTTATGCATGTTGGCCCTTAGCACCAAGAAGGGGGTTGAATTGGTGTGTGAAAATTAAAAATAGAAGAGTAGAAGAGAAATGAAGACACACGATTTATAGTAGTTTGGGTATAATCAACCCTACGTCTACTCCCTAATTCTCAGTAATTGGGTATTTCGCTGACTATCAATGGTGTTTTCAAGCTCACACCAAACTTTTATACTTGTGTTTTCTAAGGCTCACACAATAACCTTTACACTTGTGTTTTAGAGGCTCACACAACAACTTTTACACTTGTGTTTTAGAGGCTCACACAACAACCTTTACACTTGTATTTTTCAGGCTCACACAACAACCTCTCTAGAGTGTTTTAACAGGCTAACACTTCAACCTTTACAAATGGTGTTTATGCTCACACCAACCAATCAATTAAAGAAGAGAAAAGATTGAGTAGCAAAATTGCAAGAGTTTAGGTTAGAAATTAATGAATTTTCTTGCATTTACATCTGTTTGGTGAGGTATTTATAGTCTCTACCCACCAAAGAGACGTTACAATAAAACTGGTACAAAATCTTCAAAGTGTGCTAGACAGATTTTGCATTAAATGTTTGACAGGTTTCATTCACGGTCGCTACTACTTTTTCGCGACCGCGAATTCTAAATTTCCATACGGGAGCTAAAAATTGTGGTGAAAAATCTCGTTTATGTCTAATGACTAGTACACGTGGCAGCTTCTCATTGGTTCTCCAGGAAAATATAATTGTTGCCTTTCAACTGCTAAATAAAAGTAGCGGTCGCGAATTACTTTGTGTAGGACACGACTGAGGATGCGAATTTGTCTGCCAGAACTTGCATTCTCCATTTCACAAATCGTGGTCATTACCAACTCATAACCTTCATGATTTTTGTCTTCCAACGGTCACTTGGGACACTTGTCATGCTCTTGTTGTGGACTTGCTATCATCTTGAGTTACTTTGAAATTCGTAGTCGCGACTGAGGCGTGACACACACTGCGAATTCGTCTAGCATTTTTGGACTCCTTCTTTTGAATGAATCGCGACTAAGAATGGCTCCACAATTTTGTCTGCCTGATTTTCAGCATGTTTTAACATGAGTCACGGTCGCGAATCCTAGATTGTTGTCGCGATTACATGTTACTTTAGAGTTTAACAACTCTTTCCATCTCTTCTTGAGAGATTTATCTATTTCTGCAAATTCAACACTTGTTTGAAATATTAGTAATGATCAATCTCCTGTGTCAAAATCAAAAGAGGTTCTAGACTTAGGATTAACCATCTTAGTCCAATAATCTCTCCCTTTTTAATTTTGACAACTTGGATTGATCCAAAGTGAAAAATAAGTATAGAAAAGTAAAATTGAATCATACTTAGAATTGATGATCACTTAAGATGCTTAATAAAGATTTCTAAGTGTGAAGTTAAGT
Organism: Omphalea diandra; assembly: GCA_949677035.1. Lineage (NCBI taxonomy): Eukaryota > Viridiplantae > Streptophyta > Magnoliopsida > Malpighiales > Euphorbiaceae > Omphalea > Omphalea diandra. The sequence goes on from CATIWR010116075.1 coordinate 9,697, forward strand.
TGCTTCTTAGTTGCTCCCCCTCAACTTATGCACTTGCTCCCCATTAATTAGTTATCTCTCATTTGGATAATTTTTGACTCTATCTTATCTTATCTCATCTTTCCCCCTTTGGTAAGATCAAAAAGGTTAGATAAGATGAAATATAATTAAAGGGAAAGTTAAGGCATAAATTATTAAGGAGCATAAGAAGAAGTATGAAGCAAAAATATGCAAGGAACAAATATTAAAGATAAAAGTAATTGCTCAATACAAAGATATGCAAAAAAGAACAAACTTTTATAGATATACCAAATGTGGGATCACAAAGTTTTCGATTACAAAATGTAAACTAAAAAAAGAGAATACAAAAAGATCCCTAAACTAGAAAGTAGGAGACTCATCATCATCACTAAAAGTGTCTCCAACTTGTTCATCGTTGGTACCTTCAGCTTCTTCACCATCTTCAACCTCATCATTATCGAATTCCTCTTGAGTATCTTCGAATTCTGTAAAGTTTGGAAGATGGCAAGGTGGAACTCTGAGTTTCTCTTGGAGATCCTTCATATCACTGTGGAGGTGGGAGAGTAATAGAGATCATCTCTTTATCATCTGCATAAGCTTATCAAGCTTGTTGTTGATGGTGGAGACGAATACTTAAGCCTTAGGCTTAGGTGGTGGAGGAGCACAGGGAGAAACTGCTTCAAGACGTAGATGCTTCCACTTGAAAGCTTGTGAGCTCTCCATACGTTGTACCCCAAAAGCGCCAAGAAGGTATGTGTAGGAATCTGGATGAATTGCCTTGGCGTTGATGAGGTAGGTGAGGCCTAAAAAGTTCTGAGAGGGTAGATACTTCTTGGTGAGTAGTTTCTCCTTATCCTCTTCAAGGGCTCCCATAAAGCGATCGATTGCGATGATGTGTGAGGGGAGCAAAAATTGACTCTTTGGCTTCATGCTCATGTGGATCAGTTGATCCATGAGATAATGGCCGGTTTGGAGTGGTTTATTCTTCACAAGATAGAAGAGGAATGTAAGATCCTTTTGTGAGACCTTCTCGTTCCCATCACCTCTCGTATTGATGGAGAAAGTGATGATTCGATAAAGAATCCACAAAGGTAAAGTCTTTATGTGCTTTGCAAGAGAGGATCTTGGGTCGTGTCTCACTTCGATCGAAACTTTTGCCCAAAACTCTGAGTATATAACATCAAAAGCTAAAATAATGAATGGAATATGCTCACCGATTTGAAGGTTGAAGAGGGGGGACAGTTGCTCAAAGGTGATGAAGTACAGATCCCCAAAAGAGCGAAAGATGAGATCGTACTGCCCGACAGGAGATTCTGCTTTACGGCTCAGCTGAACTGTGCACATGAATTCTCGAGCTATCTCCTCGTACCCCAGTTCATTTCTAAAAATGAATTCATTTCAGTCAAGGTTGGACAGGAATGCTCTGATTTCATTGTGTAACCCAAGGGTTTCAAGTAGAAAGGTGGAGGGTATTTTGTTAGGTAGGATGACTTTGGAGAGATTTGCCTTATATCTCTCTTTTTCTTCACGGGTCACTCCCTTCATGTAGATGAGGGAAGGAGGAGCAGAGGGTTGTGCTATACTCTTGCCTTTCTCAGCTCTGGAAGATTTCTTTGGTGCCATGAAGAACTTGAGAGAATTTGAGAGATTTAGAGAGTGATATGAGGAAGAGAAGATGTTTGGAGTAGATGTGAGAAAACCACTGTTTAAAGGGGTATATAGCCCTTGAAGAGGTATATCAACGACTAAAAATGGCTAGAAAAAGATTTATGAAGGGTTGGAAATGGTTGACCATCAAATCACATAAATGTGAGGTGGTTACTCTAATTCGTGTTCACGAATTTTCTAGTCGCGACCGCGAATTCTAGAAATTGTGAGTAACAGACAAAATTTCCTCAGAAATACACATTGTAATGGTCAAAATTTTGAAATTAATGACTGAAATTCACAGTGAAAAGGGATTTAGCGATCGTGAATTGATATTTGATAGTCGGGTGAAATTGACTTGTAATTCGTGACCGTGAAGAAGGAATAGTGACTGCGAATTGCGAGTCAGCAAGGATAAGAATGAATGATTTTGAAAAACTTATGATCCACTAGAAATTTATAATAAAACCATCCATAACAATCATCAATCAAACATATCACATACCCATTACAATTAGACATAAGATCAAACAAAAAATTTTCACTTAAGGAAGCTTCCATCAAGCATTCTCAATTCTCTCTTAATGAAGTTCATCCTTTCTGCATTTAGAAGTTTAGTGAAAATATCTGCAAGTTGGTGATTAGTGTCAATGAATTCTAACACAACATCACCTTTTTGCACATGATTTTTAAGAAAGTGATGCCTAATATTTATGTGCTTACTTCTAGAGTGTTGGATGAGATTCTTTGAAAGATTAATAGCACTGGCATTGTCACATTTGATAGGAATGTGATCAATTGCTTTCCCAAAGTCCTTCAATTGTTATTTTATCTAAAGAACTTAGGTACAACAATAACCCACAGCCACATACTCGGCTTCTGCGGTGGACAAGGCAACCGACACTTGCTTCTTACTAAACCAAGAGACTAAATAATCTCCTATAAATTGGCAAGTCCCAGAAGTGCTTTTTCTATCTAAGAGACTTCCTACGTAATGCACATCCGAATACCCTACTAGGCTAAAAGATGTGTTCCTAGGATACCATAGTCCTAAGTGAATAGTGCCATGCAAATATTTGAAAATTCTCTTCATAGCATTCGAATGAGACTCTCTAGGAGAGGATTGAAACCTAGCACACATGCAAACACTAAACATTATATCTGACCTAGAAGCAGTAAGATAGAGTAGAGATCCGATCATACCTCGATATCTCTTTTCATCTACCATCGTACCCGATTCATCCTTGTCTAGCTTGATGGTACTACTCATTAGAGTTTTTGCTACTTTGCATCCTTCCATGCCAAATTTCTTTAGTATTTCCTTTGTGTATTTAGCTTGGTTGATATAGATCCCTTCTTTAAGTTGCTTAATTTGTAGATCAAGAAAGAATTTGAGTTCTCCCATCATGCTCATTTCAAATTCCCTAGTCATACACTTAGCAAACTCCTCACAAAGAGATTCATTAGTAGCACCAAAGATAATATCATCAACATAGTTTTGGACAATTAAAGTGTCATGCCTGTACTTTTTAGCAAATAATGTAGTATTAACCTTTCCTTTCTCAAAATCATTTTGCAAAAGAAACAAACTAAGCCTTTCATACCAAGCTCTTGGAGCTTGTTTCAATCTATACAAGGCTTTGTTTAATTTGAAAACATGGTTTGGAAAATAATGTGATTCAAAACCTAGAGGTTGATCAACATAAACTTCCTCCTCAATAATGCCATTTAAAAATGCACTTTTAACATCCATTTGAAAAAGTGTAAAATTCATATGACATGCAAAAGCTAAGAGAATCCTAATGGCCTCTAATCTTGCTACGGGGGTAAAGGTTTCATCATAGTTTATGCCTTCCTCTTGGTTGTATCCCTTAACAACCAATTTAGCCTTGTTTCTAGTGATAACACTTTGCTCATCTAACTTGTTCCTAAACACCCACTTACAACCTATAATTGGGCGTTCCTTAGGCCTAGGGTTAAGTTCCCATACTTTATTTCTCTAAAATTGGTTAAGTTCTTCTTGCATAGCAAGTACCTAACTTTCATCATCAATAGCCTCATCAATTGACATTAGCTCTAATTGAGAAACAAATGCAAGATTATTATCTAAAGGATGAAGTTGAGATCTAGTACTTACACCTAAGAGATATCACCAATAACTAAGCCTTTGGGGTGATACTTGGAGAATCTCCAATCTTTGGGTAGCTCTTGTCTTGGTTCATCTTCTTGTTGATGTTGTGGTTCCTCAT